>CM050852.1:27342500-27497500 GCA_027580175.1 Siniperca scherzeri
CAGATGACATCATAGCGTCCACTCTCGGGTACAAAGTCCTGCAGGCCGCTGCAGAGGTAGTTCCCCACTCTCTTGCCCTCCTCTCCCAGGTACGTCTTGGCTTTGTCCAGGAACTCCTGTGTCACATCCACCAGGTCCACGGTGTTGAACAGAGGCAGCAGTAAACGCTTGGTGATCCGCCCAATGCCGGCTCCACAGTCCAGAGCGCAGCCCGTGCCCGTCTTCCCCTGCCCTTCCTTCAACGGCAAGAACACACACTAGTGAATCAAAGCTGTGACACGAGCTGCTTCTGTCAGGGTGAAGGCTTTGAAACAGCACGGAAACCACTGAACATTACAACTCTAACAACTCTTACAATTACTAATAATAATATTCAGAACTGTTTGTTGTATACAATCAAAATGTGTTATTTAAATTGGGCTGGGTAATATGGCTTTAATCAATATTGCAATATTATTAGAATATTTGTCCAATATTGATATACAGTATATCATATGGCAAATGTATATCATCCATCTACATCATTTATACCCTCTTATCCATGATCGCAGGGGGCTGGAGCCCATCCCAGCATACACTGGGCAAGTATATACCTACTGTTCATTCACTCCACATTGTAAATTATATGTAATCCAAGGTCTCTGCACACTTTCTGGATATAAATAATAATTATTTTTAAGGTCAAGTCCAACAAGTCCCAAGTCAAGTCCAACAAGACCCAAGTCAAGACCAAAACTGGTGTTTCAAGTCCTAAACAAGTTGTTATAAGCCCTTCACCAAATTTAATAAAATTTTTCAGAATTTAATGTTTTGCATTTTGTTGTTTAGAGTTAATTTGCTGGACTTTATTTTTTTTTTTACTTGGGGATGTAATTCCAAGAGAAATCAGGAGTTATTGGTGTTAAAGTAAAATCTGAGTTGCAAGTTTTTAAATGTTGTCAAGTCAGTTCACAAGTCATTTCCATTCAAATACGTTATCGCTGTCTGACATCTTAAAAGAATTTCTTACACCAAGGAACTTCTGCAGGAAAGCCTTGGATCCATTGATATCGATGCTGGAGATGCTGCCATAGCCTCCCAGCATGCCATCCACTGTGGGGGGAACCTCTTTCCAGTAGTCCTCTGCATTGGAGTAGAAGCTTGCCTCATCTGCTGTTTTGTCACCCATCCTGTCATAGTCCACAGAAAACATGGTTCACTCACAGGAAAATGTATACGAACTACTATTCACTACTTGGATGAAAATACCTCAAACCAGACGTCAGCTGAGCTCAACTATGAGTGAGTCCACAGTGAGTCAGGGAGAAGCATCATGGCAGCCAGTCACAAAGGGACCTGTAGTGCCCCAATGTTAATTTAAACTGATCATGCAGGAAGATTGATGGGTGGATGCTCCTTTTTATGCATTCCAGTTCATCCCAAAGGTGTTCTATAGGACTGATGTCAGGATACTGTGGTGGCCAAATCCTTAACTTCATTTCACCAGAATGTTCTTGAGCCAGTCCTGGAGGATTCTTGTACTGGGAGCACCTGTTTTATAGTGTTTATAGTGTATCATATCGTTTTCTAGCACTTCCTCCTGTGTGCACTGACGTAAAGGTGAGCTGCTGTAACAAAGAGTTTCCCTACTGGGATCAATAAAGGATTTCTGATTCTGATTTCTGATTCTGATTATAGCCTCAGAGGCACATCCATGGCTGGATGAACCGCTTTCCTTCAAGCAGAGCTCGACATGAACTTTTTCAGGCACTTGTCCTTCAAACAAGCAAATTTACCTTTCACTTGTCCAGGCACAAAAGTCACTTGTCTGGGTAAAAATTATAATAATTGACTTATTTCTTTTTGTTTGCGAATGCAGAATTCAGATGAACAAACAGTTGCAAGGGTCAACATAAACGATTACATTTCTGAATTTTATTAAAGTGGCTATATGTAACCTTTTCACCTCAACACATCACATCATTTTCATATTCATTTAGATCGTATTCAACAATAGGCAATTCCGAGTGATACCAATACATTTTCAGATAAGCCCCTAGGTGACCGGCTTATTTTATTTTTCTCATAACGGGCTGCTATTCAAAATACCATATGGCTATTATAGTTTTTATTTGAGACTTTTTCTAGTTCTTAAGAGCTGCCTTATCTTTAGAGCTAACTTTCCATTAATCTATTATAGATAAGAATATAAATACAATCCCAATAAATATGACCTCATACAGAAACATGTAATACTGCCCCAATGTGCAGAGAGGCAGCAGGCTTTCTGAACAGTGCATGGTGCTGAAATTTAGACTATTTGACCAGAACAGATGTGTCAACAACAGTACTGTTATCCAAACATAAATTAAGCAAAGTTATGATAGCTAGCATTCGCTAACTCAACCTTATCAGGCTCAATGAACCCCCTTGTGGCTGTAGCCAAATATGCATGTAGGGATTTAAATATTACCTATAATTTTTTTTAATAACACAGAACTAATAATTTATTGTAATGCCCTGCTCTATAATAATAAATACAAAGGGTAAACTTGTGTGACTGATTATTTTCATAAAACACTGGTTCTGTGGTATGGTAGCCAGCATGGGCACTCTCACAAAAGGAGAGGTTACACGCTTTTTCAGCTCACTACCACTGCCTTGAAAGAAGACTTTTTGACATGATCAAATAATGGATATACGCTGTTTCTTTGCAGAAAAAACCAGAACAACAGCTAGGACCAGAGATGAAACTGCCAGTACAGAAACTGAGTCAAGCGGCCCTGGTGAGAATACCACTACAGTTGCTAATGCAAATGTTAACGGCGGTATCGTCGTTGCTAGCAGCAACAGCGCTGATGCTGCACCCGCTCCTGCCGGCCACCACGGCCTGGTCGGCCCCGGTCCCTGTGAGATAACTGGAACTAATGGCTCGGATGGTTTGCAATGTCCCAGCAATCTAGGGGAAACATTCGGGCCCCAAGCAACCAGTGCTTCCTGTTTTCCCATGTCACATGTCAACTAACACGGCAGCGGCGGATGGCCGCTCACCATTGAGTCTGGTTCTGTCCAAGGTTTCTGCCTGTTAAAAGGAAGTTTTTCCTTGCCACTGTTGCCAAATGCTTGCTCATGGTGGGATTTGTTGGGTCTCTGTAATTAATATTATAAAGAGTACAGTCTAGACCTGCTCTATAGGAAAAGCGCAATGACATAACTTCTGTTATGAATTGGCGCTATATAAATAAAATTCAATTGAATGTCATTGGCAATACTAATCAGGCCTTTTCTACATTCTACTATTCTAAGCACCCGTGGCTTGAGTACTCTATTTCAAGGGATACGGTCTTTTGTTGTTGCTGCCGCCATTTCTCTAAGGAAAGTGGGGAAGAAATACTAATGAAGAGAGGTGCACAGTATTGGAGTAAATTGTCTGAGAGGTTCACAAAGCATAGAACATCACAGGCACACTTAACTTGCATGCAGCTGTGGGCGAGTGAAACATCTGGGTCTGTGGCGGCCAAACTGTCCAACAGAGTAACTGTGCAAAGTTGTACATGTGGTCAAACTGCTAGTACCTGAGCAAAGTTGTACATGTGGTCAAACTGCTCTCTGGACTTGGCCTACCTTTCCGTGGACACCATGAAGGCAACAGTTCGTAAGCAAGAGCACACTTTTTGACTATATGTGATTTCCTCTCCCGATTTTCATCAAATGCAGGATAAGTACTTCAGCTAGTTCAGACTCTCAAAATGAGATAATTGCTATGTGCGCAGATCTTGTTCGAGAGGAAATAGCCAATGCAGTGCGTGCAACTAGTTTTTTCACTGTTATTGCGGATGAGGCGAAATCATCAAAGTCCGAGCAGCTGTCTGTTTGCATCAGATGCACAGAGAAGCTACAGGTTGGGAGCGATTCATTTGCTTCATTGACTGCTCTGCCTCCCGCGATGCTGCTGGGATTGTTAGGGGTATCGAGAAAGGGTTGGAGTCATGTGGAATGCAGGACGTTCCGATAGATGCACAGCCGTATGATGGGGCCTCAGTTATGTTGGGGCATTTAACTGGTGTGCAGAAGTGTATCAAGGAGGATTATCCCTTTGCCATCTACGTACACTGTATGGCCCACAAGCTCAACCTGGTTCAGGTTTAAATCATGCACTGTCAACAGAGACATCAAAATGACATTAAATGTGCTTAACAAGCTGTACTCCATGCTTTCAGAACCAAGCAACCATCACAGGTTTCTGTTGATGCAGAAAGCACTGGCAATGAAGCCCAAGGAAATTGTCTCAACTCCCATCACCCTTCAGAAGCTTCAAGAAGCAAGGACAGCTACCAAAACTTTTTCCCACTACTCCAGCTGGCACTGACGTTGCCAATTGGATCAGCAACATCAGAGATAAGTTTCTTCACTATGAGGAGGATTAGAAACTGGCTGAGATTTACAATGGCCCAGGAGATATTCTCTGATCTAGCGCTGCTGCATATTGAGGGCGATATGACTTCAAAGCTGTCACTTGAGAAGATAGTGGACATCTATTCCAGCCGGAAAGAGCGGTGCCTTCTGTTGCACTAGGTAAGCCATTCATTGTGTTAAATTCTCAAGCAGTAATGTTGCCGTCTCGTAAATTTACGCTTATGTGCTCAAGTCAATTTAAGTGTGGCAACATTTGACTCAAATTGTGCAAAGTGCAAACTTGTTTGTCTGTGTGGTCCTGTCTTGCCTCCATAATGTTATGCTTATGTGTAACAGACACCTCCGTATGCGGAATTGTGTGCACCATTTGGAGGAGCTGTCCATTCAGCACTCGTGGATGTATCATTTTGTGTGAAATGTGTCCACCTGTCGTTGTATCGATGTGAGCTATATGTATTTATTTTATGTGTGCAATATTAGAGAGAAAATTATTTTGGGGACTATTGCCTATATTGACATGTAGGGTATTGTGATTTTTCTTTGATTTAGATTGTGTGAACTGGAGCTTGGAAAACGGCAGGGACAGGCCCATGGATGTTTCTTATTAAAATTTGTGGGACTGTATTAACTTTACATAGACATGGCCTTGATGGCTACCTAGTCTACTATCTCTTTTTAGTTAACGCACTTCTGAAATAGACCTGATGATGGAATCTGCCAGATAAATGCTTTGCAAAGACACTTAATATTATTGTCATCATTATTCCTATGACTGTCATTCCTGTTATTATTAATATTATCACTACCATTACATTATTACTATTTTTAAATTCTAGGTGGTATTTAAAATGTACTTCTAGATGTGACATACTTGAGAAGCTAGAAACAGATGATATATTCAGAGTTCTTAGGCCAAGATAAATGTTATGGCATTCTATTTTTATTTCATCATTTCGGATATTGATGAGCTGCACTTTGGAATAATATCGACCTTGTTGTTTCTTCTTATTGACAGAATAAGAAACCAACAAGGTAGCTTTTTGTGGTCTCTTTATTCACTAAAATTAAATGAACAGCTCCCGCTTCCCTAAGCTGGCGGCCATTGTCTGAACGCTGTTCCTAATGTACACACAGCATTTAAAGCCTAGGTTACGCTGCCACCTGTTGGAGGTCCCAATACACTACAGACCTCTCTGTGTTTCAACATACAGACGGGTGACAAATGAAAGGAAAAACCAACATTAAGTGTCTTAGTAAGGTGGTGAGCAATCACGTGCCACCAGAACGGCACTGGAACTCTCTGGAACTCTCCTGGAGAGATGGAACACCATTCTTCCAAAATATATTCCTGTATTTGGTGTTTTGATGATGGTGGAGGAGAGCGCTGTCTAAAACGGTCTAAAATCTCCCATAGGTGTTCAATTCGGTTGAGATCTGGTGACTGCGAAGGCCATAGCATATGATTCACATCATTTTCATGCTCGTCAAACCATTCAGTGACCCCTTGTCATCCAGTTAGAGACCACTCTCATCAGGACAGAAATGTTCCGTCACAGGATAAAGGTGATTACTCAGAACAACTTTGTATTGATTTGCAGTGACCCTTTCCTCTAAGGGGACAAGTGGACCCACACCATGCCAGCAAAATGCCCCCCACAGCATAACAGAGCCAGCGGATCCCCTCACTGTAGGAGTCACACATTCAGGCCTGTACCGTTCTCATGGTGGACGCCACACATGCACTTGCCCACTTCAGAAATCTGAATCAGAAATCCTTTATTGATCCCCGAAGGGAAACTCTTTGTTACAGCAGCTCGCCTTTACGTCAGTGCACACAGGAGAAAGTACTAGCAAACAATATGATACACTATAAACACTATATAAACAGGTCAGAAAATAAATGAAGTACCAGGTGGGTATAAGTATAAGATAAAATAAGTGTGAAGTACCAAGTGGGTTTACCGGTTGTTGATGATAATACAGTATAATAATACAATGTAATAATAGAAGTAATAAGCAGAGGTGCATGTACTGTCGAGTTCAGTGCAGCTTATTGAGATTATTAAGATATTGCACAGCAGTAATGGAGGTATGAATAATATCAATATCAATAAATAGGAAAAACTAAAAACTTGTCGAGAATATGGTGAAGGATGACTCATCTAACCATATCACTTTCCCCCCACATCTCTGTAGACCAGCGCAGATGGTTTTTGCACCACTGAACTCTCAAATGTGCATTAAGCTTTGTAACGAGTGGTTTATGCACTGCCACCCTACTATAATATTCCTCTCTATGTAATTGTTGACGCACTGTTCTTGCTGACAGCTGATCACGTCCTGCATTGACATTCTCAGTCACCTGATGAAGAGTTGCTCTTCTGTTTTTCCTTACATATTGCACTAATGCACGAGCATCATGGTCATCAAATGGCCGCTGTCGACCACAATTTCCGAGCCTATGTACCGATGTCTTTCCCACAAACCTTAGTGTCACTTTAGTCACTGTTCCTATTGAAACAGCCAGTTGAGCAGTCTTTGTGACTGAAGCTCCTGCCATCCGTGCCCCAACAATGAGCCCTCTTTCACTTAGATCTTTCCTTCCTGCCACCTAGATACAAAATCAGAATCAACTGGGCCTTCTCAGCAGTTTTATACACGCCACAGAGCATGATTGGATGTTAATTGCTTAATTGTACGATGCAGTGCACCTTTGTGGAAGCATCTGCATTCGTTATCTCCACTCATTCATTCAGGTTTTTCCTGTAATTTGTCACCTGTCTGTATAAGCCAAGGTTCATATTAGACGCCACATCGTAGGTCTGTCAACGAGCCTGCAAGGCTCCTCTCTGGAGAAAATCTAAGAGCTGGGATCTGTATCTAGTTTAGTGTCGGGTTTCGGGTTTCGTGCTTTGTGCGAGTTCAGTTTCTATGGTAATTCTAGCAATATTCCATCACTCATTGGGTATATTGGTCGGAATATGAAAATGCACCTGCTGGTATTCTGATTATTCATTTTGGTGTTAACGAAGCCTCTGTTGTACACATTATATTTCCAATAATTTTAGTTTTTTGTGAACCCCCAACCTTAAAGTTCACACTGCACCTATGAGTCCCAAGCTTGACATTTCGTCATATAAACCAATTAAGGTTGGTTTCAAAAACTCATCAGATCTACACATATTACACAAATGACCTATTTTGGATTGTTTGCACCCCTGATAATCAATCAGAAAAGTATGACAAATCCAAACAAAATAGTTCAGCTAAGAACTCTTTCCCTCTCTTCTATTTCTAGGCTGGCTTTCTAGTTAAATAAAATCTAGTTTGTTTGCTTTCTGGACAATGTGTTTTTCTCCTCCATTTACTTTTCAAACATTCTTACTGTTTGTAGATGTAGCTACTTGCCAACCCTCCAGATTCTCCTGCGAGTCCCATTTTTCAACGCCCCCTTCCCTCCTGTCCTCCCAACTCCACATTTCGGCAACAAAATGACTCCATGAATTCACTAGAATGCAGGAAACGGTCTCTGAAATGAATAGTTTTCTGGGTGAAGGTTTGGTCTGATGATGTCTGGAGGTTGGCAAGTATGCTGAACCGTACTTATTCATCATTGACTGTGATTATTGACTTGGATTTTCATCTATAAATGCTTTAAAAGTGTGAATTGAACTTGAGGGTTGAGGAGTTCATTAGGAAATAGGCCTAACTAATTAACTGAACAATTACATATTTGCATCAAACTGGCTACTTGTTGTGTATCCATTGACTGATTTACATCTGCCAGTTTCTGTTGCCTTCATCCTCCTCTCCCTCCTCTCGTCATGTAAGGCTGCCATCACCCAGATAGCAATGATCACAGTGAGTTTGTGTTTTTGGATCGTCACAGTAAACGATCTGTGGCTATTCCTATAATATTTTAGTAGTATCCTCTGGCTGAAATTCCACACTTCCTGACGTTTCCGAATGTTCTCTTTGTTTTATTCTAGGGTGCGTGTGCTTGCTACAGGCTTGTTGTCTTTTTTTCCTTCTTTGAGAAACAAATTCCATATGCTCATACAGGTCTGATACAGAAATGATGACAGAATGGCATTATCAATTGATGATTCATGAAAGAATGGTCTCTGCACGATTTGATGTTTAATTTGTGCTTAAGAGCAACATCTGCTTCAAGCAGCAGCTAAGTCAATAAAAGTTTACTCTCTTACTGTATGTACTGTACTTCCATCCAGTAATACGTATCATAAAATGCAGCAAGCCAAGAACTCTGACTGTTGACTTAACATTAAGCTTCTTTTTCATACTGAACGATTTCAAGAATAAAACATGCTACTGTGTTGTTTACAACATTCATGCTTTGTGATCTATGCATCTCTAATATATAACATGACTTACAGGCACTTCAATGCAAAGTTCCTTTAAAGTGTATTCAGCGGTCTGTTCAGCACCACAGAGGCTGATATCAAGTCCACCATTGTGGTGGTGCAGTTGGAACCAGGACTTATCAGACCAGCCAACACATTGTGTGTTTCTAAATTGGCCACTGTTCCCAGGTATTGTATGTGATGTTAACTGTTGTACTGTGAAGTGACAAAGATTAAAGTACGCAGTATATTACATCAAAGCTGTGCAGGACGTATCATAGCAACAATGAAGCTGGTGAGTAACATGTTACAACGTGTCATAACGACATTATTTATATATACTGACTTGTCTGTCTTTTTCCCCTGTGTCTCTCTTCGAAAAGCACTTCCTTACTGTATTTTCTGGCACCTAGTTTAGTTTGACTGAGACATACCTGGACGTTTTGCTATTGTTGACTAGTAAAATAGACTCAACTGGAAGTTTTTTTATTATTCCAATTGCAAGAGTTTGTGCAGGGTTTCCCCCAGAAAAGTTGTTAGGCCCGGTGGCAAGTCTCTTTTGACGGGGGTCCAGTGGGGGCCAGCGACAGACTGATGGCAGCATTAAGGTAGGGCCCTATAGTTTCTTTGATAACAGAATCACAAACACAATTGTGGAATTGAGAATTTAAAAAAGCTACAACACAGATTCCACAGGGCCGTGCATTAAGTCAGTGCTAAAAGCTGACAGGAGATTTCAAAATATGACTAGGTAATGTGTTGTTATAAATAAATCTTTTATTCAACACACGTTTAAATCAACAACTAGAGCAGAGTCTTCCCATGGACGGCCTTGGAATGCTGTGTTTTAAACAACAAAAGAAATTTAATTAAAATAAATAATATCAAAGTTTTGCACTCTACAAAAAACTTGAAAAAAGTCCTGATTGGCTACTGTGCTAGATCAACCGAGAGATCCAAACGGATCCCTTTAAGGCCTAGGCCCATTTGCTTATAATTGTGTCCTCTCCTTCATGAGCACTGGAGTAAAAAAGACTGGGTAGGTGAAAGCAAGCAAAGCAGTATTGCTACCATGTTGTATTAAACTAAACTCGGTGTCTACTTCTGCTTGAAGTAACGTTAACATTATCGATCCTCGGCTGTTCTTGTTCTAACGGCATTCCCGTTTTTTGGCTTTTACCTTTCCTCCTTGACATTTTATCCCGATATGTCACAAAGGAATCATCTGTGTTACTGACTGTTTGGCTAGCTAGCTACGGTTGCTAGGTAACATTAGCTTGTGATAGTTGGAAGCGTCAAGTGTTGAACGTCACTCTACGCACACTGACGGTGAAGAACACTGATCTCAGACCTGCTGTTTTCGCTGGTGAGCTTTCCAACCATTATATCTATGTTTCCCACCAAGCCTCCCCACTGTAACTGTAGTTTTTTAAAAAAGGTCCCCGATGCTTAGGCCCTGCGGCTCACTGGTGGACACCCTGGTTCAGTTTTTACATTTCTTTACTACCTGTGCTTTGTGTCTTTACTAAAAATACTAAAAATATCACTCTGCATTTAAAATGTACAGCCTGCCAGATTGCAAATGTGCTTTTCAGTATCCAGTGTTGTCTCTGTAGTTTCTAGGATAGTTATTGTTTCATGTGAGCTGTCATCCACCTGTTGTGCAAGCTCCATTCAACTCTAATTCATTCATTCAGCTCTGTAGAGGTTGTATCTTAAAGGATGTATAATCAAACTTCCCAATCCAGCAATGTTTTAAGTGGGCAGGGATCTATCACCTGTTCAGCATGTAAGACAAGCGCACACACACACACACACACACACACACACACACACACACACACAGTGTGTTGGCTGCAGCCAAATCTGGCTACACTTGGCAGTAGTTCAGCTGTCAGCCCCCATCTTGTGACCAGGGCAGAGGGCACACACTTCAGAAGGAACTGACTGAGGCAGGAGGATACACACTTTATAAAGTCATACTAGCTGTATTTATAATTACTATTTCAAAGAGCTCATACTAATTAATTGGCGTGGTACACAGGTGTTGATAATCAAGTTGATTTAGACATTTATATAAATTTAAAAAAAATAAAATCCCACAACTGAGGGCCTTTCCAACAGAACACCCCAGCCCCTTTGAACACAATACGTGTAATTATTATGAGATAACACAAATGCATGTGTCCTAAAGTTAAACACAGAACGTTACCATGGCCCTTCTATGACCTCAGACGCTATTAAATGTGTTTTACGCCCAGTGAAATACAATTTTCACACATATGGAAAGTAATAACTTTCTATTAATGCTTTTAATGCTATTAAAACGCAAAGAACGTCACGACCACATGCACGTGGAAGTTAAAGTGAACAGTTGTAAAAAGGGCTGGACCTTTCAAATATGAGGCATTTAACTCACTTGTATAAGTTATAAGCTAATAATAACAGCTGTCCATTTTATTTTCACCATGAAACTGTACACATGACTGTCGTTTCCCACTACACTTTGAGCTTTAAATTGATAACAACACAGTTTCCAGATGAATTTCGAGGCCCCGCACGTGCTAAGTTATATGTTGTAGTTTTAGCCAACCAGCTAGTTAGCCGGCGACAGCTCTTCCGGTTTCTGGTATTTCTAAACTTCATAAAAGCGATTCTTTCTAATAATACTAACCTCGTCTTGTCCCACAGCGCCAGGTCCCGCACCCTCCTCTTCCTCTCACAAACCCGGTCCCGGTGTCAGTGTTTCAGTTTTCTATTTGGGACCATCTCTGCACATGCACCACGTCATTTCCTTATTTGGTCCCGGGAGGAGGAGTGACAACAGCGCCCCTACTGGCTGACTTTACTTAGTTACATATTCTTACACAGTGATCATGTTAATATCATATACACACTTGCATTTAGAAAACATCAAAGACTGGACAGGTCTTAAAAAGTCCATTTAGATGTGTATTAAGGTAAATATAAATTAAAAAAACATAAACAACAAAATAAAGTTGAAAAATAAACGTTATACTTCAAACTAATATACTTAATGAATGCTCATAATTAAATTGACCAGTTATTAAAATGCTGTTTAAGGCTCATTAGAATACAAAGTTCACTGCTTGCTTATTTATTTATTTAACTGTGATTTGACATTTTTGCATCTTTCCATTCTATTTCATTGGGTTAAACGTACAAGTGTTCTTGTTATTGTGCCCGCCCTTCTGTGGTTGATTTTGGCATATTCCATGTACATCAGAGGAGTATTTATAATCTGCTGCAGAAGCATCCCAGATGCATTAGAAGAAACTTAGAAGAAACTCTGAAAGCCCCTGTATGTTTGGGACTTTGGAATGCGTGTTGTGGCCTTCCAGGCAGAGACCTCGAACTTGAGTTTGATCATGTCTGCTTTTATGGTTGTCGAAGTCAGTTTCTGGTGATGCTGTTGTATATGCAGATTCGCTTAAAACGTGTGCGCCACGGCAAAGCACTGTGGAGATGAATGGAAACTGGAGGCAGAAGGTAGGAAAAGGCTTCCGGGAAGGGAATATACTGGCATGTCAATAGTCGTGTGAATTATAAGTGATTTGTAGTAAATGAACATGAAAGAGTTTCCCCTCGGGGATCAATAAAGTATTTCTGATTCTGATTCTGAATGTCATGGGCCTTTAAACTTAAACTTTGGTCTAAATTGCACATGTTTGTCTCTGACCACCATCAGCCAGTTTTACATCTCTCACATCAGCTGGCCTTCAGCAAGGTAACGGCCGGCGGCGACCATCAGCAGCCAGATGGCGCTATTCAAACCCGACACTGATTTCACTTTATTCCGCTGATTGCAAACAAAGGCAGGGAACAAGAAGACTGCTAGCAAGCTAACATGGATGTAAACAATGCAAGATTTTAAATGTAAAAGAATGGCTTTGCTGACGTTTCATAGGGAAGGACATGCATTCAACACGTTGTCAGGCTTCAAGGATAGACACAATGAGAAACACTCAACACAAATATAATTTCTGTTTGTTTGTGAGAAAACTCCACAGAGCACCTTTAATTGCAGCTTAAAGAATCCTTTGAATATTTACACTTTCGGGGTTTATTCATAGTTTGGGGGAGGGAGTGCCACTTCACTTTAGCTGAATAAAGAACACAATTAAAACACATGCACTGGGCCAGCAGTCTCAGTCTTCACTGAAGTTATGAGTCCATGTCCCCCATATGACAAATTCAATTTGGATTTTGAACTGTTTGATAGTCATTTCTGTAAATATCTCTCAACATGAAGGTCTAAAGTCTGTTTTAAAGCCTCCCCTACAAAGCAAGGACACATATTCTGGTGGGGAAAAGAGGATCAAAAAATCTTTACCAGAATCAGCCAATTATATACAGCAGTGTGTCATTTTTCATTTGCCTCACTGTAGAGTTTGGCAGTTTCTGGCACTTCTATTTGCAAGGTGCACAGAGAGGGGAAGGAAGTCTTAAAGGGTTAAATATCCAGCAACATTCGTTATAATTAAGAACAATGTAACTGTCAGAATCAGAATCAGAATCAAATACTTTATTGATCCCCGAGGGGAAACTCTTTTAAGACGACGAGACGGAGCTACGGCAGCAGGCAGCATGCACATTGGTGTCCGGCCGACGCATTTCGGCTTGTGGCCTTCATCACTTTACAAAACTTTACAGACAACTTGATCGATCCTTTAAGACTGCTTTCCCGTCTTCTCACCTTGCAAGTTGGAGAACTCGTGCCAGCAATCCCTACACTAGAATGTGAACGCCCCCTAGGTTGCTAAAACTCCCAGTTTCCAAGGAAAGATACAGAGGACATGACCTCAGTGTCTCCAAGAGCAGCAACAGCCCTGAACATACAGCCCTTACTCACTGAACATGTATTCTCTGACACAATGGGTTTCCTGCATCAGCACTCAGTCACTCAGCTATGCAACTGTCATTCATTTCCAAACACAAACATCATCCCAGTTCCAAAAAAGCACAATAATAAAGTAGATTTATACATTTCAACTGTGCAAAGTCTCAAATCAGCTAATTGATTCAACAAATGGCTGTTTTCTATTAGTCAGACTGCATTAGTGGTGTTTTTATAAACCAACAATCATAGATACTTGACACTAATTAAAATACAATATAAAGAGACGATTCACATGTGTAGTCGTTCACCTTTAACAGAAGACATTCTGACATGTGACAGCAGGAAAAGCCCAGGTGTAAATAACCCAATGAATGGCGGCTGAATTCCATTTAGCTGCTTCAGTTTCAGGCTCCTGGTGCTGCACATGCTGTCACACTGTCGTGGCTCACTGGGACACTTGAATAGAACAGAGCCATCGTTAATGGAATTATTAACACCTGTGCTTTTCCTACTATGACGAGTCCAAATGCCTGCTGTGAAAAAGGCCTGACTACAGAATGAGATGTGGTTGTGCTGACCAGCTGTCAGCTGTGACTGTGTGTAACTCTGTGAGTGGGACAAATGTTAAAATGCTTTGCAGTACACACCGAATATTTGCCTGCTGTAGTGACACTCCGGCAGGCATCGGCATTATTACAAAGCGGTGCAGCTGCATGATGGCGCTTCCTACAGGAGAGCTGCAGTGTAGTCAATAAACCACAGGAGGGCAGCGCAGTATAGAGCTATGAATGTGAAATCTTTGGCAGAGCAGTTTATTGTCAGTTTAAGTCTTGCTCTGCCTCGTAGCCTTAGTGTTTGCACTGTGAAACTGTAAGCTGCTGATGTCGGACATGTCACCACATTACTGCCGCCACAATTTCTGCACATGTGCATTTCCCAAATAGTGCTTTATTCTTATTGATTAATCATATTTTATTAGTCTTAACTGGTGTCAATGTATCCAAAGAGCAAGGCCTCCACTAAAAAAGAAGATATCATTTCACCTGAAAATTAGACTTTACCTAACTGTATCAGGGCCTGCAGACACAGTACTACTGTCAGGTTAAAAGGCTGCCGTGCGTCAGAGCACCTGTATCCAGACACATGCACACGGTTAACTTGAAATTGAAGGATTTTTATAAATACCTTATATTCTTATCATAATACAACAGAACGAATAAATAGATAAATAAAGGCGGGAGTGTGTCATTTAAAGCAAGGGAGTATGAATGTTTAATATCACTGTGTTCACAGCTGGAGTGTAGGCTTATACAATGCACATGCTTTATATACTATATAATAGAGGTGGAGAATATAAATTACTTTACTGAATACAGGTCATTGTGTTTCCATGACGACTGAGCAAATTCCATCTGCTGATGAAGACCATGAGCTGTGGCTGAAAGCTCCAGAAGAAGCTAGGGTTACAATCAATCTGTCAAGCTGACTGTGTTGTTTGTGCATTTTTTAAAGCCCCTGTGTGTACAATTGCTGTCTGCCACAGTGTCTTTTCTGGTACCTGCCCTGGGGGCAAGAAAAAGCCAGAAATCTCCACAAGACTAATAGACAAATGTCAGATTGTCTGTTTCAGAAACGTAGAAAAATTGTCAGATGCAGTCCCTCCGATTCCGCCACCGGAAAAGGAGTTTCAGATGCTGCTAGACGATCCAACAAGCACTTAGTTGAAACATACTGGGGGCCTTAAGGTGCTGCTTCTGCTGGTCTTCAGTTCAGTCTGGGATTCTAATGACGTTCAGTCTGTCTCATTCAGTCTATATAAGCCCTCTTTCTACAGTTAAGAACTCGGCAACAGACATAATTGTGTCTGTAGTTTTTTGTTATATATCATTAAGCTCTTAACCGGTAAGGAACACAAGGCTGAGCGTCATCTGAACAACACTGCCTTCAGTCACCAGTGAGGGGAGCTCTAGTGCAAAATAGCTGCTGTTGTTGTTGATGTCACCAGTGATCCATTATACTCAGTTCAGCTTGAGGATGTGGTGTTGAAGATTTGTTCATTCCTGTACTGAACACACAGTATGCTGCTGTAGGAAAATGAGATATCAAACATGCATGTGTAAAGTGGTACAGGCTATATGAGAATATTAGTCATGTTTGTATGTGCGGCGTATAAATGAGGTGCATTGTTAGGTCCTTGTGAAAGACACACACAGTACATAAATAAAGAATAGAGACACTGTACATAAAACAGCAGGAAGTTGAGGGAATTCTCATTCAGGTGGAGGAAGAATCTGATTCAGACAAGGGTTAATATATCTGTGTCCCAATGCTATACTACATGCTAATAATATGCAACATACATTATTATAGTGCAGAGTTCAACTCACTTTCCTGTATTGTGCTGGTAACGTAACAGGTAACGATGCAGTACATGCACCATCAGATGTCACTCAGACTGGGACTTTGAAATGTTACTGCCAATTCCGCTTCGCAAAGAGAAAGCAACATTGCTTTCCAAAGATGCCATACTTATTTTCTTGGAGCTGCTGCACCACCACCACAATTGGTTTAGATATTTTTGCAGCTATGATTAGCTCAACTATGTCCTTTGTGCTATGCATTGTGGGACATCAAGAGCACACTCAAAAAACAGTTGAGAGTTAGTATGCATAGTGACATCTTTGAGTATACTTAAGTTTGCCACTTTTCCAGTGTGAACACATATGCTTGGGTAACCATAGCAACAATACTAATGTTTGTTGACACTAACCTAACCGTGGGTTAAACTGCACTCTTTAAAAAATGGATGATGATTTGAAAACAGCCTTCCTTTCACTCATTTGGTAAGTAGCCTTGGGCGTGATGATGCACTGTGAGCTGTCCTGAGCGCGCACCATCAAGGTGGGAAAATGTTAAAGACCCCCCAGAGATGATCTGGCTGTGGTATAGACCTGCGAACATGTCGTTGGGTCACTGAGGTCTTGTCCTCTGTATTGTTTCTGGGAATTTGAAGGTTTTAATGACCAGAGGAAGAGTGGGTTATGAGGGCTGATTCTGACAGTTTTCACCAATTATCTTTCAATTTGTAAGAAAAGAAAAAATAAATAAACTGAAAAGAGCTGCCTGCTGTATCTGAAAACGACACTATGAAAGCACTGGCAGTGAACCAAAACATTAAAGTCGTGGGCCGGAAAATAAAACCAATGACCTGAAGATGCTAAAAAGCTCTGTAGGGGAACTGCAGAGTCAGGTGACAATGCTCTGTGGGTTCGTCACTATGAGCAACCCCTTTCACATTCAAGTCATGTGATCCGTTGTTAAGATAAAAATACTAATTGTAGTAGCTTCAAATTAAAATATAACAAAGGTCTACAGTATCTCTCCACCAGAATTCTACTCTGGCAGTCTAGAGGAAACAACATTTAGACTATCATGTAGGAACAACTTACTAGAAAGATCTTCAATGGGGACATTTTGCATTAATGGACTAACGAGGTGAATTCTTCATTTCGTGTGGTTTTTCATAATCGTGATGCTCAGTGCAAATTGTTCCTTATGTATACAGACGTATGGTCTGGTGATGTTTGGTACAAACCTAAACTGACCTCATGTGAAGCTGAATTTAACCAAAAGGCAAGGATCTGTGTGTGCACAGTTATGTTCAGGTACACGGCCGTTACCTTTAGAAACAGGTGGGTTTAATGGTCTCCCAGAAGAGCAGACAGAGTTCTCTGTTTGAAATGTGATGTCATATGCATAAGTTATGTTCTTTTCTGACAAATACTGTTTCCCCACTGGAGTTGTCTTGTGGGTCCCTGTGGGCTGAGCAAACAAAACAAACAGCTACTACTACACACATTCTAAATACTGCCACTAATAGAATATATCCCTCTCTAAACCCTTCACATAATGAAGGCTCTGAGCGTGAGACAAAGGGTAAAGAGACCAACGACAACAGAGAGGTAGTGAGGGGGGTGTATCCTGTTGTTTATCGGCCATGTTTTCAAGTGAAAATAATAAGACAAAAGGAAGGTGAAAAAGGCAAAAAAGAGGATTAAAAAACATTCTAATCACACACTGAGAGAGATTTGAGAAACACGATTCATGGAGGGAAGAGATAAGGAAAGAGAGACAGAGGGAGAGAACTACAGCCCCACAGTTATCTCTGCTGCACAGTTGCACTGGTGCATTTTCTCATAAATATTTCAGAGAGGTAAAGTCCCCCTCAACACCGCCACCCTGCACTCACTGCCATGGTTTGGACTGCAGAGAGACACACAGAAAAGAAACTGACCTTACCATTACCTCAGCTCTGACATGATTTAAAAAAAACAACTACTTCTTCATTTTTTCCACTTTTCATGGCATGCTGAAGTACTTCCGGAGGTTTTGGTCGATCCACAGCATTGCTGACTCTATGTTTAGGCTATTCAACTAGGCAAGTTATTCTATACGTTTTCTTATTGTCAACAAATCCTATGAAAACACTAAAACCAACAATGCTTATACTTTCTGACTTCCCCTGTCAGTGGCACTCAGCTCCGAGCCCGTTGGTTCCTACTGAAGATGTAAATCTTTAAAAACACCTCACAGATATACAGTTTTACAGTTAAAGGCTCAGTAATTTCAGCTGGCACTGTAGTTTTTCCACAAACTTTACTCTAGTGAGTGTTTGGGGCAGCAGGACGGTGTGTGTGGGACTGAGTCAGAATAAACTACAGTGTGTGTGTTCATGGTGATGAAGGAACATGTCACCCAGGGCAACAGAGCGGCTCACTGATGTGTTTTCAACAACAATGAGGCTCGATGGCACAGAGGAAGAAGATATATCAGGCCTTGGGTACACACACAATACTTGTTAGTAGACATTCAGTGTTGGTTTGGGTCTGTCCATGGGATTTACTGACAATAAGAAAAATATGGAATATCTTCTTCTTTAGTTACAGCGACATACTACATCATAAGAGACAGCGTATCAACCCTCTGTGTTGGAATACGACCTGACCATAGATTTGCTGTGTGGTAATTTAGTTAATACATTTATTTAGAAATGAGCATCTTATTAGTACAAAAATGAAATAACGAAGGTCTTAAAATGACATTTTGACACAGGGACCCTCTTCAAGACAGGACCTCAAGACCAGATAATAAAGCAGGGCCTTCCTTGGAGGCCACCACAGATTTTACATATAAAGGTCAATTTAATAGTTATGGCAATGTCATAAGGGTTATCTCGGCTTGAGACTACAAGTTTATACCCTGCATCACAAACTGGCTCTGTGGAGACGTAGGCATTTACCAGGTGGGAAGAATCTAATGAAAATACGCTATCCGGTTGCATTAGGATCAATTGATTTTGTAGCTTGATCCATACTAAAAGAAAGGAAATCCCAGCGTCTGCCCCACAGATTTTGACCATTGTTTTTCAAATCTGTCTCAGCTTTCAGCAGGTATTTCTGCCTCCGGAGCTGCAGAGTCTGGATCTGTGGTTGTGGGTCACCTGCTGCCCCCGTGTTCCTGCTCCACAACTGCTACTACAGTTGTTGTTATTGGCTCTGTTACTGATGCTGACATTATTTTTCCTATAGCTGTCATTCTTATTATTATTAATTTATTAATATTAACACTACAATTACAATTCTACTATTTAAAAAATAAACAAATACAAAAATTCTACGTGGTCTTTGCATTGTGCCCCCCCCCCCTCTCAAAACCTAACACGGCAGCAGCGGATGGCCGCCCACCATTGAGTCTGGTTCTGCTCGAGGTTTCTGCCTCTTAAAGGAAGTTTTTCCTTGCCACTGTCGCCAAATGTTTGTTCATGGTGGGATTTGTTGGGTCTCTGTAAATAATATTATAAAGAGTACAGTATGAAGAGTTCGGTCTAAACCTGCTCTATAGGAAAAGTGCAACGAGATAACTTCTGTTATAATTTGGTGCTATATAAATAAAATTGAATTGAACTGAATTGAATTCTGAGTCCACCAACATTAAGAAAGCGCAATACTAAATCGCTGGAGTACCCCTTTTAAGGTCAGTTCATAATTTGTTTTCATGGTGCATATTCCTAAACACATTGTCAGTTAAATTAGCACAAACCAGTTGACACACTGGGGCCCCAGAGCGGTTATGGGTTCAAGACCTCTACAGATGATGCAACCGCATTTACTGTAATTAACACTGCTTAAAGGCCCAGTGTGGAGGATTTAGTGGCATCTAGTGGTGCAACTGCAGTTTGCAACCATTTGAATCCCATTCGCCTCCCCCTCCCCTTCCAAGCGTTTAGCAGAACCTACGGTGGCCGCAAAACCCGCAAAAAACACGAACAGCCCTATCGGTGTTTGGTTTGTCCGCTCTGGGCTACTGTAGAAACATGGCGGTGCAACATGGCGGCCTCCGTGGAAGGGGACCCGCTCCCTCTGTAGATAAAAACGGCCTATTCTAAGGTAACAAAAACACAACGCTTCTTATTTTCAGGTGATTATACACTAATGAAAACATACTTATGAATATTATGTTCCATTTCTGCCAACAGCTGCTCCTAAATGTTCCACACTGGAGCTTTAAATGTACAGTAGATGCTAGTCATTCTTTAGGAATGACTTCACATCTTGGCTTAGCAGTGACCCTAATAGCTGGTGTAAGTCCGTCCAAGCCTGCACATCATTAACAGTGGACACAGAGACAGATGGAAGTGTGGTCCACCCATAAGGCTGCAGAGAGGGAGACAGGCTGAGGGAAAAAGAAAGACAAAGATACATGACTATTCAAACTTTGGTGTTCTATCCCAGTCTTATTGGAAAACCATCCACAGTGAACTCAGTACTGAAATTAGATATTGATCCTTCTATGACCCCCCCCCATCTGTCCCTCTCTAGCTTTGGGACTGCACATTTTCCCTTCTGGTGATTCTGTCTTTTTCATTTAGTCCTCTCTCTCTTCCTCTTTATCTCTGTCACTCTTGGGATTCTTCTCATTTGGGATTCTTGTCATTTATGCATCCTTGCTTCCATCACTTGCATCCTCCCACTTAGGACATGAGGAGAGATATAAGGATGATATGTGAGAATGGAAGAAATGGAGCAACACTTGTCCAGAACGGGACATTTTGAGATTTTAATGTCACGCCATATTCTCTGAACAGTTAGCTCTTAATTTCCCACCACAGAACGCAACATATATAAACATAAAAGGATATGTATGTTGAGTTCATTCTTGACCTTCAAAATACTAGTTTGACACAAAATAATCTTATTGCTTTTTATTAATGACGAAGGTCAAATTTAGGTTAATGTTAGAGCATGGTTAGGCATCACAGAGGTAACTGGTTGAGGTAAGGGCAAAGTTAGGTAGAGGTGAGGGGAAGAGGTGATGGCTTTTTTTGCCTTGCAGCTTGTAAAAGTAAGCTTGCAACTTGCAAGCCTGGAAGTGAAGGCACAAACTGGGGAACCTGCATACAGGTAGAAACCGAAATGTTCAGACTGCCAACACAGACCTGAATATGCAAGTTTGCAACGTAGAGTTTATAGGCACAAACTTAAATGTACAAGCTTACAAAACTCTGTTTTCAAGAACACCATTAAGAATGATATAATATCCCACATAAATGCTGCATGGTTGCATATGCACACACACACACACACACACACACACACACACACCAACCAAATGTTCCATCAGGATGCGTCACTGTGGTAACTCATTGACACTACAGCATTGTGTGTGTGTGTGTGTATGTGTGTGTGTGTGTGTGTGAAAGCAGTGGATGTGAAGCTCCTGGAAGTAAGAGACACCCAAAGCTCTGCCCTGTGTCCAGTGCATGCTGGGATCCATCTAAGCCCTGTAATGAAAATCTAAAACAACAAAAGAATACTATGCAACCCAACAGTAGAAGTAATACTATGTCCAAATAGTCTGCCAGAAATGTATTCACTGACTACATCAATTTTTATTTTGAAATTTAAGCCTTCAGTATTATATAACCTTATATAACCGTGATATAACCAAATCTTTTTTTATTTTTTGAGTGTGGTTTGAATAGATGCTATATTTGCTATATTTTATACATATAGCTTAAATAAATCAAATACATTGTACAGTGTATAGTTTGTTTATTTACTTCCATTCACACATTTGTTGTTACCTTACATTACAAAAATCGGACCTTTAGTCACATTTTAAGAAATGTGTGGAAATGAGTATTATAAGGGCAAGCCTACTGGTTAGTCCTTTGTTTATCAAACGAGGCAATAAAAACACTTATCCATGAAAAATCTGTAGGACGCATGACCTCAATATTTTTTAAAACCTGTCACACAATTGTGTTCTGCAGTATTCTACACATCATGATTTAGATGGAAAGCAAAAAACAAAGAAAAACATTGTGCCGAGTAAATCCAGAAGAAAAAAAACACGTTTGCAGGATGCAGCCGTGTGCTTTAAAACAGCAAAAATATTCAATGCAGGCAGGCAGAGCAAGTGTGAAATGTCCACTGGAAAAGTTCAAATTGCAAATGTGCGAGCTAAACCGACTAGTTCAACATTTAAGGAAATATACTGATTCTCTTTCTTGGGAGAGTTAGTTGACAAGATCAATGTCAATCTCATATCTGTGTGTTAAGTATGAAGCTGGAGGTGGGTGGCAACGAGCTTGGCTCAGCATAAAGACCGGATGCTGGGCGGGGAAACAGCTAGCCTGACTCTGTCCACAGTTTAAACAAATGTCCACCTGCACCTCTAAAGCCCCTCGCAGCTCTAGACAGTTCCGTGGGTGGTATCAGTCTTCTCATCTCTTTCCAGGCACAAACATGAGTAAGCATGTCTTCCAAAATGTTGAACTGTTCCTTTAATCGCTCAGATGTTCACGTTAGCACTAGCTGGCCACTTGGGGGCCAGATGAATGTCTCTCCACCCCTGCAGGTAAGATTGGTACCACTTTCTAATAAGGCATAGTTTATTAATGGATAGGTTCACATTAAAATGACTCAAAACAATATTCATATGCCCATATGTGAATTAAAAAAGTATTTAGGCACTGCAATTGTCCAAACTGGCCACAAAGAGATCTCTTCCTAAAGTACAGTAAGTGATCAGGGACAAAATGCATTCTAAAGTTCAGCTGAAGTTCATATGAGGCTTCTGCTATAACAAAATGTAATGGACCTTATGACCACTTATGCTATGAAAATATCCATTTATTAGTAACTTAATATTTACAACTGCAGGCTTGACAGATTATTGTAGTGGAAGAAGAACAGTGGCAATCTGAAGAAAAGGTTGTGAATGAAATCTGTTGGCTGTAATGAAAAAGTACATAAGCCAATGAAAAAGCATAAAACCCATTTTCTTCAAAATGTAAGGAAAGTCGTGTAAGAAGGTTACTGAGAAACAATTTAAATCACAAGACTTATAACGTTATTTCTGCAGATATATGTTCATGTGTGCATACTTATAATACATACATGTTTCATACTGTATACTGTATGTGCATTTGTAGCATCAAAGGGCAATCTATCAATTTAAGAAAGACAAACTAAAGACACATGAAATATACAACACGATCTAATACAATTAATACTGATAAACCCTTACTTTATACACCACGGAGGAAACTTTATTGTCAAGAGTGTCAAATTTGACATGAAATCCACATTCTGACATGTATTCACCACTGATGTAATCGTCTTGCACTCAGCAGTACATCACATCGCTTGTAGTTTTTTGATTTAAAAGGAATGTTAGAAAACAGAAATGGAACAATCCGCAAAAGCTTGCCAAGAAGAAAATAACAACCAACGCTTTACTCCCCCCCATCTCTCCCCTTTCTCTTTCCTCTCCTATCTCCCTCGGGCTCACCTTCACTCATCACCTTATCTATTTTTTCCCTTCTGTTGCCAGGCAACAGACAGGAAGAGCATCACTTGGAGACATCAAAACCACAGGAAGAGCTTGCAGGAAGACACATCACACAGATGTTCCGTGGAAGAACCAGGGTCTATCCGAACAGTCCTGTTCTCCTTTCTCAGCACTTTTCCTTGATAGAAAATGTCACGAGGTGCAGGAAAGATAACATGGAGCATGCCTGAGCAGTTGGACAAGCGTTAATAATGCAACCAAAATGATGAAATACATTGTTATCAAACCAGATCTTTGTATCAAATATATCATTCATTGGACAGACAGTAGTTGAGAATGTCCATACTGTGTGCTGCCGATGTCTGGATCGAGGAATTCTGGGATTGCAATATCTGCTGTCCTTTGATAAAGGATATTTCCAAGGCCAAAAAAGAGAAGAAGTCAAATATAATTTTAAGAAAAAATCACATAAAAATCAGCTAATTGCATTGCCATAATTATATGAAATGTTTTGAACGTGAGTAGTAGATAGTGTAATTAACAAGCAAACAGTTGCTTATTTATACATCCAGCAGTTACAGAAGAACAACATTATCATTCATTTGGAGTCGTGTTTGTGTCCAGCTGATGAATGTGCGTCCAAGGAAGAAAGAAAGAGGTTTTTGATTTGGAAAATTACAATTTGATTCAAACTTATTTCTTTGCAAAGAAATAAATTATTAATATGTTCCACAGATTGAAGGACGCTTTATAAAATTGTTGAAAAGATACATAGGCCTAATATGCCTTTAAATTCAATATATACCAGTACATAATATGCCCTTTAAAATAAGAAATACAATACTGTAAATGTAATTCTTATTTACAATAAAATAAAAAGACGAGGTATTTCTCATTATTCTCATCAATGAATTATAGTGATTAATGAGGTGTCACTGAAACATTTCTGTAATAGCAAAATGGAATTTGGCAGCACAATGACCCAGAAGAGACTGACTTCGCACTCATACATGCCAACATCTTTATTTTGGACATAGGTTGTATGCGCTGATCCTTCATCACCACGAACCTCGCACATGTTTTGGAGTAGGCGGTAACAGACAGCGTGACTGTTTATTCAAAGCTGCTGCCGTGCAGTGTAACTTCATTGTAATGTATTTGCCTATTTTTGTCACTGAAACTTCAGAGCAGAAACTCCTAACTGATTCTGTGCGCAAACGTTTGGACGTGTCACGTTTTGAAAGCATATAGGTTAACAGTTTGTGACAACTAAGTAGTAGCAGACACTTAAAGGATAGACCAGACGTTTTCAAATCCTGATTTTGCAGTTATATAGGACAGATTTTTTATATATATATAAAAAAAATGTAGGAAATAATTACCGTGGTCCGGACCTCAGTGACCTCATAGCTACTAGCTATCTATTTACAAGTTGAAAAGAGCCCTTCCCAGCACCTGCAGGCTATTATAGCGATGCTACCATAAACAGCCCAAACTCACACCATGACATCCTCAATACCTACATTTTTTGCCCACCCAATATTGGACCCAAGTTGGGGCCAGTGCATATACTTTCAAACTTACATACTGTTCAAAACATGTCCGATGGTGCATGTGCCTATCCTATCTCCAGATCTCAGCAATTAAGTTGGTGAGTAAAACTGTATCGTACGTTATCGTACATTTTACATTTGTGGAAAATTTCAAGACAGATTTTCCATGTCAATGATTACGAAATATGTACAGGCTGATCTAGTAACACCGCATCAATTACAGGTAATTGCACCATGAAGGCCCCCGTGGCTATGGAGCTGCTGACAGAAGTGGGTAAGTGTGGTGACAGTAAGCATGTAGAAAAGTGGGTGTTTCAATGTACTGTTATGATCTGCTGGGGTTTGGACAGGATAAAGTTAGGAACAGCTTCTGTGACTGCGACACAGTTTCTGACACAGCCCAAACTCCAGCACCAAATTGTAGCTGCAGTCTCCTCTCCATCCAGTATGCAAACTAGATGCAGACGATTTTTCCAGTTAGTTTAACAGTCACCACTAAAATGACAGAGACTGGAGGAGGCACTGTTGTACTCCCTCCATGTACCACAGCCTACAAGCTCAGTCAGTGCTTTTCAGACTGGAAGAAATGGGTGCATACTAATACCCAACAGATGGTTGTGGAGATGGACAATGTCCTCATCTGACCAAGTGCATTTGCTTGCTAACAATGTGCAAGTGTAACTTGATGTACTGTAACTGAGCTGAGCCAGGCACCACCGAAACTGGCGAGTTAAGCAACCCTTTGACAGGGTTGATCGGACATACTTGTTATTCACACAGTTGGCTCACCATGGTCTCTCATGAACTGGCATAGTTTCACAGTAAAAAATATATAACAAGTACAGTAACATGAAAATATGTACCTTGATGGGAAAAGAATATACTGGTTATGCATTCAGCTCGCCACTGTCAACGCAGGCCTATGTGACCAATTCATCATCGCAAAATCCATTACATCCACTTCTTACACCTTGCAGTAGTATTTCAAGAAGTCATGGCTTTGTTCAAACAGGGGACATATTGATATTAATTTTCTGCATTTTGTGCAGCGTACTGAGCTCAACAATGCACCCTGGGCATATCTCTCATGAACTGGCGAAGTTACACAGCCATCAGTGACATTTGACTACTGAGAGAGGGCGCTCATGAGCTCACAAACCTATACTATTGGATTTATGGCAAGTGGAATCACATGCTATACTGTGACGCAAGCTATGGCAACCGTGTTAGCGCTTAGCATTATCCTGTTATCCACAAAATGCAGTTTTTAAATGAAGGTTGTTATTATTAAGGGAAAACAAAATCCAAACCCACATGGCCACATGACATGAAAAAGTGATTGCCCCCTAAACCTAATAACTGGTTGGGCCACCCTTAGCAGCAACAACTGCAATCAAGCGTTTGCGATAACTTGCAATGAGTCTTTTACAGCGCTGTGGAGGAGTTTTGGCCCACTCATCTTTGCAGAATTGTTGTAATTCAGCCACATTGGAGGGTTTTCGAGCATGAACTGCCTTTTTAAGGTCATGCCACAGCATCTCAATAGGATTCAGGTCAGGACTTTGACTAGGCCACTCCAAAGTCTTCATTTTGTTCTTCTTCAGCCATTCAGAGGTGGACTTGCTGGTGTGTTTTGGATCGTTGTCCTGCTGCAGAACCCAAGTTCGCTTCAGCTTGAGGTCACGAACAGATGGCCGGACATTCTCCTTCAGGAGTTTTTGGTAGACAACAGAATTCATGGTTCCATGTATCACAGCAAGTCTTCCAGGTCCTGAAGCAGCAAAACAGTCCCAGACAATCACACTACCACCACCATATTTTACTGTTGGTATGATGTTCAGAGTATTTTCCCAAAAGTCTTGGGGATCCACAAGACTTTTGGGGATTTACTCTGTGGACTGACGAGACAAAAATGTAACTTTTCGGAAGGTGTGTGTCCCATTACATCTGGCATAAAAGTAACACCGCATTTCAGAAAAAGAACATCAGGAAGGGGGCAAACACTTTTTCACACCACTGTATTTGAGTGCTAGCTACCTACCTAGCTAGAAAAGAGTGGGTCAGTGAGCTCAACAAACAAGATATACTCAGTGTCTCGGCTATTTCATCATGGTTGAGGACTGGCAAGAATCTATATGATGTGTACAGCACAAAAGGGAAAGCTTTAGGAGGTTTGCGTAGTATATACTGTGGTTGTTTTTCTGGACTCCGTATTTCCCGAATCTCTACAATAGAGTGTAAATGTGAATGCTAAGTTAGCATGACCCATAGTCAGAATGGCTACAATCGAGAATAAGACCCAGGTTGAAAAATACTGGAACCTTCCTCTAGTGTAAAGCAATTTTAACTGCATTCCTGAAAGGTGCTGAATAATAATAATAATAATAATAATATTATTATTATTATTATTATTATTATTATTATTATTATTATTATTATTATTATTATTATTATTATTATCTATCTGCATGTCTATGTCTGTGCATGTGTCTCCACTAAATACCATGCATGTAGAGCAGGATTTGGTTGCGTGTGTGGTGTGTGTGTGCATGCCAATGTGTTAACCCAGCTCACTCTGCTCATCAGTAGTGTGTGGTGTTTGCTGCTGCTAAGAAAATGTTCCACATGATTTATCTTCAGTCAGTAATGTGGCCCCTTTTCATGCAAGTAAAATTCATCCTTATCTCTCTGCAGCTCTCTTTCTCTCTGCTCTGGATTCTTTTTTCTTCCTCGTGGCAAGCACAGCAGCAGCATTTCCTTCTCCTCTGTGTCACCTCCACTCCCCCCCTCCCTCGCCGCCTCCCTCCATCTCCTGCTGCTTCCATCTTCCCTCCCTTTTCCGCTGTGTGTTTGCAGATGAAACGGGCAGCCTGCCAGTTTTTCATATTTCTTGGCAGCAAAGTGGCTAGCCAACTTCCTGGGGATGGGGAGTGGGGGGAGTTGGGGCTTGCAAAAGGTTACATTTGCACAATGTGTCTATGAAAAAACAGAAAACGAATAGGGATGGAGGGAGTGAAAAAAGAAAGAAAGAGTGGAAAAGCTGGGCTGGATCAGCTAAACGACTCCACCGTTGTGGGGTAATGGAAAAAACCCTCTGGGGGAACATTCGGTATGCAAGAGTATCAAGTTGCATGCAGTCATTACAATGATGTCTGTCCCTCTCTGTTTCTCTTTTTGTCTGCCTTCTCTGGAATGTTCCCTCCCCTCCAACACACACACACACACACACACACACACACACCTACCTCACCTTCTCTCCCTTTCTCTCTGTGCGAAAGTGTTCTTTGAGGCGATAGCTTTGGGATGGGGGAGCTGGTCGAATCATCGCAGTTTGACGGGTTTCTGTGTGTGTTGGGGGGGTGTTACTGCTGCTGAATATATACCAACAAATATCCACCACAGAACAACTGTGTGCTCTGTCCTGCTGTGCTGTCAGGATTGACTGAATGTGGGTAGATAGTGTGAGGCAGAGGGAGAGTTAAACAGTGAAGTGGAAAGATTGAGGTGGAGAAAATTCAGTTGTTTACCTCTACACTTCACTTATCCATCCACATCTGTCTCTATGGAGAAAGCTAAGGAGAAAGGGTCTACAATAAAACATACAAGAGTGCTGAAGGTATCTTTAATGATGTCACTGAAATGTCTTTAGGCTGACAAGATAAAACCAATTTACATTCACAGTTTGAGGCACACACCACCTCTAGCTCTGGCTAAATAGCTTTAAAAGCTCATTCCGGTTTATTGCGACTAGGGTCTTATTGTCATAGTTTTGACCTCTTCCCTAATGGTAATTATAACATTGTACTCACCAAGTTAATTCTGAGATCTGAGGATGGGGTGACATCACTAAAAAGAAGTTAGACAGGGCATGAAACACAAGCAGTCAGATGATCAAACAACAAAAACAACACGATGCAAACCTTACATCCTAATAACAGCCAACTCATTTGCAAATGGTAAACTTTGCGTTGTAAACATTCATTTCAGTTTACTGACCCACTCCCTGTTTCAGCTCTGACCTACTGTACTTAAAGGAGTTGTGTGCACACAGTTTCCTGTGCAATCAGGGGTTAGTAGAAGTGGTGTAGAGGTTATGTCCATCTCATTGTCTCCTTCTAGGGATGCTTCTCCCTCTATCCCTCTAATTGTTGTCTGTATCATCATTATGATACAGACAACCTAACACAGCAGCAGCAGATGGCCGCCCACCCTGAGTCTGGTTCTGCTCAAGGTTTCTGCCTCTTAAAGGAAGTTTTTCCTTGCCACTGTCGCCAAGTGCTTGCTCTTGGTAAATAATGTTATAAAGAATACAGTCTAGACCTGCTCTATAGGACAAGTGCAATGAGATAACTTCTGTTATGAATTGGCGCTATATAAATAAAATTGAATTGAATTGAATTGGCATAGTGGTCTTGCTGGTCTTGTGATGCACAAAACCACTTTTTCTCAGACACAATCATTAAAAAATAAACAGATGTAAAACAATCACAAACACTCCAACATGACTGCTTACTATTTGAGCCATTACGTCCACTAAAAATTCCAATGTGAATGTGATGTTGGTGTTCAGACTGTTCAGTACTCCTGGTGAACTTGACTTGCCTAGAAGTAGTGCTGACTACTGAAGACCACTTGTTCCAGGGCTTGTCAAAGCTCAGTGCTCATCTCCTGACAGCTTGCAGACAGCGGCAAAACAGGGACTGTTTACAACCAAACAGAAGTCCTCATCGCACCAGCAGTTGGTGTGATGACTGGCTGCTGTCATGGCTGTGATATGTCAGAATCAGAATCAGAAATCCTTTATTGATCCCCGAGGGGAAACTCTTACAGCAGCTCGCCTTTACGTCAGTGCACACAGGAGAAAGTACTAGAAAACGATATGATACACTATAAACACTATAAAACAGGTCAGAAAATAAATTAAGTATCATGTCGGTATAAGTATAAGATAAACTAAGTGTTGAGTTCCAAGTGGGTTTACAATGGTTGGGGTTATGACTGTGGCAAGGCTTTGGGAGTTGCTCTTGCTGTAATCATGGCTATGGTTGTAGCTATGATTATGGCTGTGGCTGTTATGATGACCAAGGATGTAACACATACACTATTAATGGGTGTAACACTAACCATATGCAAGGTTTGTGCAGGTGCAGTGAGTTGCCACCAATGGCAGCCAGGAATGGACAGCTGTGGTCACAGCCAGTTTCTGTAGCTACTGTTGGAGCTCAGGTTTCCTCTAGAAATATGGATCAGAGGGACTATAAAAGGAATTGCAAGGGAATGCAAAACATATTCTTCCCGTGACCTTGCGGGGGTTCTGTAGACATGTTTTTTAACTACTTGCATTTGCACTACTTGAATTAGAGAGAGAAATACAATACTATGACCAATACCACAATATAGCGCGAACAACAACACAGCAAGCAATGTAACTAATGTTAGCTAGGTTGTGGGTTAGCTTAGCTAGGTTGTGGGTTAGCAAACTGTCCCTGTCCCTGGCTGCTGCGAAGCTAACAGCCAGAGAGGACGAGGCGGTTTCCCAGAGCCAGCACAGCCGCTCCAGACAGCGACGCTCACAACTCTCCTGCTGCTGTAGCTAACAGCACAACAACAGTATGTCTTGGCAAACTAGAAAGTACGCTGAATGTCCGTGGGCAAGTGATTTAACGTTACTGACACACAGATCATGGCTGGAATAGTGTTTTGTGACTCGGTCCGAGCCTCTTTGTTTGTTTCCCGTTCACAGAGCCGGGGCTGAGTACACACACCGGATTTTTCATCGCACGCACTGAACGGACAGCTAGCGGACTGTGAGGAGATATTCACTGAATTTGACAGAAAGACGTGTATTGGATTAGAATCGCTGACCCCACCTTCAATTGCGCTTGTAAAGGCAACCTTACTGGTTAAGTGAGTTCTATTTTTGCATTTTCCACGGTGTTGCAGAGAGTTCTGCATACCTGCTGAAGCACATGTCGCTTGTGTATAATCGTAAATTTCAAAGATTTTATTGGAATGCTCCAAGATTTTGGGAAATTTGCTTGTTTGCTGTCTTACTGAGGGTTACATGAGAATATCAATATCAATTTGATTGGTCAAAGATATGTTTGGTGTTAGCTTAACACAAACACAGGAAGGGGAACTGCTAGTCTCCAGAATAATATGCCTTTGAGCAATTCCAAAATGGTTTTATTTACATATTATATCTCGTTAACTAGCTAATTAGTCACCAAAACATACAAGAAAAACCTGGGTTTGTTCAGATTTAGGACAGCGTGAGAAGTTGTCAGTTTGAGGAAAGGACTTCTGAGATGCTGCATGCAGTAGAACCAACAAGTCCTCACACCTAAACAAATAGGTTGTTTGTCAGTGTATTCCACAACGACCCATATGACCAAGTATTTTCTAAATGCTATAGTTATAGTTTAGTTAAGTGTAGGCATCTAAAACTACTTGGTTAAGATACTACTTCTGAGAGAGGACAGTGGTTATTCGCATGACCCCAGGAGGTTGCTTGTTGGGACAATGTAAACATAGGCCATGTTGAAAAAATGACAAATTCTATCATTTTTCTAGTGAAAACAGTGTCTGTAGAACACTAATGAGCATGTCAGCATCGTGCTGTTTAATTTAATGCACATCCTCTGGCCAGTCATTACACATTTTTCTACATGGCTATAAATGGTACTTGTGCATTATAGCTGCACTAATCAATATTTTTATATTAACAATGGATCAAATGACTATGTGTAATATCAAAGGTGTCACTCATGACAAACCCACAGAGAATTATCACCTGACTGCAGTTCCCCTCAGCTCTGTGGAGCTTTTTAGCCTCTCATTGTTTGTTAACTCATTATTTTGGTTTAAAGCTCTCATCAACCTCATTTCCAGCAGCAGTTTTCAACAAAAAAGCTCTGATAAACTGTCTATACACTACCTACCCAGCATTAAATAGCAGATAGATAGTTAGCAAATTGCTGGTGAACACTGTGGAGCATTTAGCAGCTCAAGAGTCACATATTTCCTTCAGGAGTTGGTGGAGACCAAACACAGTGCTAAAAGAAAGGTCTTCAAAATAAGACGGTGTAGTCCCTCATTCGTCTAGGAGTGTTCTATCGTAGAAAAGGTTTCTGTCGTAGTCGTCTGGACACTGTTTTCAGAATCAAGACGTTTCGGCTCCCATCCGGAAGTCATTCTCAATTGTGAAAAAATTGGACGGGAACTGGAAATTTAAGCTACTCTGAGTTACATAAGCCCCGCCCTCAGGAAGGAGTCTGCCTGAGTATCTGTTGATAGCTAGTTTCACCTGAAACTGACCTAATAGTTTCCAAGATGGCCCAGTAATCAGTAATCAGGCCTACACACATTTGAAGACAGCGAGGTGAAGATTCTAAGTAGAGAGAAGAGTTGGTTTGAACGGGGCGTCAAGGAAGCCATTTTTGTGAAAAAAGAGAACCCCTCTTTGAACAGAAATGGTGGTCTGAGATTCAACCTGCCCAAAGTCTATCACAGTGTATTATCACCTTGGTCACGCCAATCACATGCTAATCAGGTACTTAACAGTGATGAAGTAGATGCAGCCAGAAAACAACAGGCCTGATTACTGATTACTGGGCCATCTTGGAAACCATTAGGTCAGTTTCAGGTGAAACTAGCTATCAACAGATACTCAGGCAGATTCCTTCCTAAGGGCAGGGCTTATGTAACTCAGAGTAGCTTAAATTTCCAGTTCCGTCCAATTTTTTCACAATTGGGAGCCGAAACGTCTTGATTCTGAAAACAGCGTCCAGACGACTACGACTGAAACCTTTTCTACGATAAAAGAAAGGTCAGGTGGCCGGAAACACAACTCCAAATGAATGCTGATATTGCACGTGTCTGTGTCTGTAAATACACAACCGTTTGCTAACACGTTTACCTTATCACCTTTATGAGATGGTAATATGTCAAAGTTCTGTTTACAGCTAATGCAGCTTTAAGGATCATACTTTGGATTTTGCATGTTGTCAGTTTATTTTCATGGTATACTTTTTAGCTTTAAAGCCCCGCAGTGTGTGTGTCTACAGTATGGCAATGTCAGTTAGTTGGTCCATCGCTTTGGTCTAGACTGAAATATCTGTTGAATGGATTGCACTGACATTTTGAGCAGACATTATGGTCCCCAGAGGATTAATTGTAATAACTTAGGTGATCCTCTGACTTTTCATCTAGCGCCATCATCAGGTAAATATTTCATTTTGTCCAATACTTTGGTTTATGACCAAATACCTGCAAAACTAATGACGTTCCCACCAGCCTCAGCTGTACTATGTGTTTAGTGCTAATTAGCAAATGTTAGCATGCTAACATGCTAAACTAAAAGAATAAAAGAAACTTAAACATGGTAAACATTACCTGCCAAACATCAGCATATTCACAATTCAATTGTGAGTATGTCAGCATGCTAAGGTTAGCATTTAGCTCAAAGCTCCACCTTACCAAAGTGTTTTTTGTCATTTGGACTATGTTTAGCTTTGTTTCCCAGTGTCTTCAGTATTTTCATAATGTGGTTTTGAGAGTTTTGAAACACACAGTCAGTGTTGTTCTGTATATTTTACTGAACACATTTAGGTCTTACACATTTTACTCTTCATTCATTCACAGTGAGAAGACCCATCCAAATAAAAAATTAGCTATGAAACACTGTTCCAAACCTGCTTTTCAACAATGCTTTCAAAATTACAACCTCCACTGCTGAAACATTTCTCTCTCTTTCTCTTTCTCTCTGTTTCCCTGCCACACAGAAACAGACGGCGCACACACACACTGAAACACAACCCCCTCTCCCTCCCCCGCTCCCTCTCCTCTGTGCTTTGCTGCTTCTATAATTCAAATTCTGTCATGCTTGTTCCAGACTGCTGGCTCCAGCCTCTCTCTCTCCCCTCTCTCTTGCTCTCTCTCTAGGAAAAGAAAAGCGAGGGGGGGCTCTTTGAGGGACAAAGCTGACAGAACCACACACAGACAAATACACCAAGCTGAACTAAACAGCAAATGTGAAAAAGCTGCTGTGCAATTGGATTCTTGCAGGAACACTGAACATCATCTGCACTCTTCTCCTGACTCCTCATCTCTGTTTTACACTCATTCTTTTAATTTTTGAATCTCTTTCATCCATTAATTATCCACTTAAAGAGGCAATCCACCAATTTAGAGAGATACATAAAAACTGAAGCAGCAAAGGCCGAGGTATCCTGAATTTTTGTTCCTACTATGGGTCAAGCTCTAAAAGATTGCATTTCCCATAATGCAACATGATAAAAGTATTTTGTCAGAGCTTCTATGTCTAGTAAATGCCCATCATCAGGGTTATTTTCTCAGACTTCACCAAGCACCTCCAGAGCCTCAGAAAATATTATACAAGATGTTTTCAGAGGCTGTGTATTCCCCATTACTAGTCAACTCATCTTGATGTGTAAAATCATTGGAGTGCCCCTTTAAGACTATTAACCTTAGAGGGACGACTTTCCCAAAAGCTCCAGGACTGAACACATATGTGAGATGCTCCTTTACCTTCATTGTTGTCCAAACAGCAGACAGGGCCATTGTTGGCCTTATGTTGTAAACTGGCATTTACTCTCCATTAGTACATTCTGTTTTGTCCTTTGCTCTTATGCTATGCATAACATTCTTGTAACACAAACACTGTAGCGTCTTCTGTAAATGCACTGCCAGATGAAGTGACATTGTGCCTTATGGTATTGTCTGGGTCATACACCACCCATAGATAGTGAAAGATAGTGAAAGACTGGTTATCAAAGGGTCAATAAATAAATAAACCAATTGTTGTCAACTCACTCTGTCTCTCAGTTAAACAGCTCCCCTGTAATCTCCCATGCTGCCCTTAAATTTAAGGACATTTCTTTTGCCTTCTTCTGTATTGTAAAATAATTATTATGGCATACATGCCATTTGTAAAATTGCTTCACTGCAGTAGTACAGACACAGAATAAGTAAACTATATTTTTAAGCCCTTTTCAAAACAGTGCAAAAAAACTAAGTGCTTTACCGATGGCAAATAAAGAGAAAATTGAAGAGAGACAAGATGATATAGGCTTTGAGCTAAATGCTAATGTCAGCATACTAACATGCTCACAGTGTCAATGATGGTTAGAGGGTAATGTTTTACCATTGTCACCATCTTAGTTTAGTGTGTTAGTCTGCTAACATTGGCTAATTAGCACTAAACAAAGTGATGTCATTTGTTTAGCCATAAACCAAAGTGTTGGACAAATTCAAATTTAGACATGGTGATGGTGCTAGATAAAAAGTCAGGGCATCACCAAAATGCCTAAGATCCTGTGGGGAACATGGATGTTGTTGAGATATATCAGTTTGGATCAAAGTGGTGGACCATTTGATAAACATTGCTATTCCCTTGAGCCATGCCACTTGCGTAGCTAATAAAAACATGGACACAAATTGTACACACCAGAGATAAAAAAAAAAGCCGAAGACAACAAGTTTTAAAATGCTTTTTAAAAACATTTTGTGTGGGAAGCAGTGTACATTTAATAGAACTGCATCTACTGTTCAGTTCAATTAAATTAAATTTGATTTATATAGCGCCAATTCATAACAGAAGTTATCTCATTGCACTTGTCCTATAGAGCAGGTCTAGACCATACTCTTTTTAATATTATTTACAGAGACCCAACAAATGAGGAAACACTTGGCGACAGTGGCAAGGAAAAACTTCCAGAAAGGCAGAAACCTTGGACAGAACCAGAGAGAGAGAGAGAAGGGGGGTGGGGGAGAGGGAAGCACAATGCAAATTCCACCTAGAATTTTAAAATAGTAATAATGTAATGGTAGTGGTAATATTAATATTAATAAAGTAATTATAATAGGAATGATAGTGATAGGAATAATAATGATAATAATAGTAACAAAGCCAATAACAACAACTGCAAAAGAGTTTCCCCTCGGGGATCAATAAAGTATTTCTGATTCTGGTATTTCTGAACTGTAGTAGCAGTTGTTGAGCAGGAACACGGGGGCAGCAGGTGGCCCACAACCAAAGATCCAGTCTCTGCAGCTCCAGAGGCAGAAATACCTGCTGAAAGCGAAAGAAGGAGAGAGGAGAGAAACGAGAAAGCACAAAACTACGGGAGAGGAAAGATGTAGAATTAGTAACATGCATTAATGGGATAAAAATGCATACAGATGGAGAGAGAGAGAAGGAGAGAGGAAAGGGGTGCATCATGGGAAGTCTCCAGGCAGTCTAGGCCTATAGCAGCATAACTAAGGAATGGTTCAGGGCTCACCCAAGCCAGCCCTAACTATAAGCTTTATCAAAGAGGAAAGTGTTAAGCATGCTCTTAAATGTGGAGATTTTAAATTCTAGTCTGGATTTTACAGGGAGCCAGAGCAGGGAAACTAATACTGGAGAAATATGATCTCTTTTCCTAGTTCTTGTCAGTACATGTGCAGCAGCATTCTGGATCAACTGGAGAGTCTTAAGGGACTTATTCGGGCAGCGAATATTGCAATAGTCCAACCTAGAAGTAACAAATGCATGCACTAGTTTTTCGGCATCATTTTGAGACAGGATGTGCCTGATTTTTGCAATGATGCGTAGGTGAAAGAAGGCAGTCCTTGAAGTTTGTTTCATGTGGGAGTTAAAGGATAAATCCTGATCAAAGATAACTTCGAGGTTCCTTACGGTGGTGCTGGAGGCCAGGGCAATGCCATCTAGTGTAACTATATCTTTAGATAATGTGTCTCGGGGGTGTTTGGGGCCCAGTACAATAACTTCAGTTTTGTCAGAGTTTAACATCAGAAAATTGCAGGTCATCCAGGTCTTTATGTCCTTAAGGAATGCTTGAAGTTTAGCTAACCGGTTAATTTCATCTGGCTTAATCGATAGATATAATTGGGTATCATCTGCATAACAATGAAAGTTTATGGAGTGTTTCCTAATAATATTGCCATATAATAAAGGAAGTATATATAAGGTGAATAGAATCGGTCCAAGCACAGAACCTTGTGGAACTCCGTGACTACCTTTGGCGTGCACGGAGGACTCACCGTTAACATGTACAAATTGAGATCGATCTGATAGATAGGATTTAAACCAGCTTAGTGCGGCTCCTTTAATGCCAATTAATTGTTCCAGTCTCTGTAATAGGATGTGATGGTCAATGGTGTTGAATGCAGCACTAAGATCTAACAAGACAAGTACAGAGACAAGTCCATTGTCTGATGCAATTAAAAGGTCATTTGTAATTTTCACCAGTGCTGTCTCTGTACTATGATGCACTCTAAATCCTGAAAATCCTCAAATAAACTATTGTTATACAGAAAGTCACACAACTGATTGGAGACTGCTTTCTCAAAGATCTTAGAGAGTAAGGGAAGGTTAGATATAGGTCTATAGTTGGCTGAAAACCCTGGATCAAGAGTGGGCTTTTTAAGAAGAGGTTTAATTACAGCTGCTTTAAAGGACTGTGGTACATAACCTGTTAATAAAGACAGATTGATCATATCCAGTAAAGAGGTGCTTACTAAGGGTAAAACGTCTTTAAGCAGCCTAGTTGGAATGGGGTCTAAAAGACAGGTTGATGGCTTAAGTTAGTTTAAGAAGGTTGATAGGAGCAAAGCAGTCAAAATATATATCAGGTTTTACAGCTGTTTCTAAGATTCCTGTGTTCAAAGACAAATCTGTACCGTTGAGGGCAGGACATGATGAATTTTGTCTCTAATAGTTAAAATTGTATCATTAAAGATGCTCACAAAGTCGTTATTACTAAGGGTTATAGGAATATATGGCTCAATAGAGCTGTGACTCTGTCAGCCTGGCTACAGTGATGAAAAGAAACCTGGGGTTGTTTTTATTTTCCTCTATTAATGACGGAGGGCTTTCCTAGATGTTTTAAGACTATCTTGCCAGAAAACGAGATTCTTCCAGGTTGTTGGAACGCCATTTCCTTTCAAGTTTTTGCGATGTTTGCTTTAATTTGCGTGTTTGGTTATACTATGGAGTTAACCATACCACACAGCTAACCAAATTAAATGCAATACACTGCCCCTTGAATTAAAATTTTAAAGGGCACTCCATTGATTTCACACGTTAGAGTCAATTAACTTATAAAGGGGAGTACTATTATATTATAGAATATTGTTTATTAGAAAATTATATAATTAAAGTATAAATCAGAAATTTTGAGTTAATTCTTGACCTTGGAAACAACAATTGAGAAAACAGTAAAATCACAAGGTCCATTTAACAGTTGTTCTGGAGCTTTCAATCACATCACATGATCTTCATCAGCAGATTGTAAGCCAAAAGTTCCTCTTGGATGAAGTGCTCAGAAAAAAAAACCGAAACAACAGTAAACTTTATCTTGTGATTACAATCATGTGATGGGATCAAAAGCTCCACAACAGCTACCAAATGGACCTTTTGGTGAAATTGTTATCTGAAATGTATATAATGTCATCTCAGCTTGGAGAATACAAATTTATCACAGCCTGTATTACAAGCTGGAGACCTAGAGTTTGAAAGACATGGATGTCAGCCAGATAGGGTAATAAAAGATTTGTGTTGCATTGTGGGAAGTGTAGGATCCAGTGTTTTTGCAGGGACTAAAAGTCAGGATATTTTGACCATTCTTTAAAAATCTGTCTCCTGTGAGTCACCCAACTTTATAGAAGTGCTATACTAAATTGCTGGAGCACTCTTTCAAATGTACCATTATGAAAATAGGCCGGGGTCTGCTTTTAACAGGTAGTAACAGATATAAGAAGTCAACTAACATTTACTCAATTACTAATATTCCAACCATGTCAGAGTGCAGTTAACAAAGAAAGTATTCTTTTTACCTTTACATTGCTGGCAGCTTCACTATAACAGAGTAATTCTGCCCTTCTCTTTTCCTTCAAGGTCTTATAGTGTGTAGGGACATGAACGTCCTTGGAGATGGATTGCTGATGGACATAATGTCCTTTTCCTTGTCTGGTGACCTCCACACCTGATTGGCAGGAAGGACTCACATACTGTGGCTTACTCATTGTTGGCCTCTCAGGGTAATTGAATCATAATGGAACATTTCCCGTAGCCTGGCCCGGCTCATTGCCCCCCTCGCTCCGATGATGCAACAGAAACAAAAGAAATGGTTCCTTTAGTCACATCAAATTTCATCTAGGACCAGGGCAGCCATGAAATTGCTTCAGATCTAAAAAAATCCAAAAATGTTTCTAAATTCACACACAGATGGATTGCCCTGCATGTTCCCTTGAAATATATCCACAGCTAAGCACTTCCTCAGCCTTAACCCTGAAAGATTCCTGACTGCCTTTTTGATATTTGTCTTTTTCCCATTTGCACCAGCTCTCAGGTGCAGTGTCAGATTTATTTATTATTTCTTTAATCCAAGAGGATTAAAAACACAAACTCTGGTGCCCCTTTTTTTAAGTTGCTAAGAGTCAATAATTGTCCCAAGATATTTGTATGATTGCACACGTTCCAATGTCTGACCCTTAATGGATATGACATCATAAGTGTGGGCATGTCTTCTAAAGTCAATTAACATGTCTTTGGTTTTAGCTATGCTTAATTGATGATTGGACTTCTCACACCACTTGACAAAGTTGTTGATGACCAGGCGGTGGCTGGTCTCATTGTCCTGGAGCCAACTAACAATACAGAGTCATCTGCATAGTTTGAAATGGTCCTATTTTATTTTGTGTAAACTTATTTTGGGTTTGCTTTTCTTAGTTCAACTTCAGTAATTTTGCCACTTTTCTTAAAGGGTCAGTTCACCCAAATTACAAAAGGATTAGTTTTTTTTCTCACGTACAAGTGGTGTCTAGCCATACAGACAGTTTTGGTTTTACTTGTCCAGGTTCTGTCTATGAGGTTACTGTTTCCACACCAATGCAGTGGAGGTGAATGGAATTTGGTTTGTGATGCTCACAGCATTGAAAATTAACATTTTAAAAAATTCTTTCCACAAACAGTGTCACTGTCTGGATAATCCACAGAACACTGTGAACAGGTTTCAGACTTTGAAAACCTGGTGACTTATAGAAAATGTTGTTTGTTAAAGGCTACTAAAAACAGAGATATTAAAGATAAAAAACAACAGTACATAATAAAAAAAAATCATCCCTGTATAGACAAATTGAAAAACACTGCACAACATACTGTTGAAGAAAGTTACGTCCAAAGGTAGGGTTTTTATTTATTGTTATCAATATACATTTATTACACACGTTAATTTGATTTTGAATGAGTTTTTCTTAGCCTCCAGACAGGACCTGGACAGTTCTGGTTTTACTTCAGTTCTCTGTGTCTATCCTGACTATTCAGGACATGATTTGTGTACATTGTTTTTAAATTTTTTCAAATGTAATTTTTTTTATTGCCAAATACTAATAAACTAGATACCACTGGAAGTAAGTGCGAAAATATGACTTTTTTTTTTTTTAAATTTAGGTGAACCTAACTTTTAAAAATGGACTGTTTCTATGGGCTTCCATAGCTCCCACTGAAGAAAAATGGAAAGAAGGAAAGCCTACAAACACAATGAGGAGCTAGAGCAACGAATAAATAGGAATTATTCCGTTTGTTGCATAAAAACACAAAGAATTAGAATTATTTTTCAAACCTTGTCCTACATGTACCTGCTTTTCAACCATATCTGCAAACTCTAGATTCTGGCTAACTGTTCAGAATAGATTTGATATATGCTAGCAGAACAGAACTGTTAGAACTGTTTTTAAACGGCTGCTGAAATAAACCAACAGCAGTCCTCATTCAGACACAAGGCGAGCAAGAAAAGGAGACAAAGCTGGAGGGTTGTGAGCAGAATGTTTGCAGGCTTTCTTTCTGTTCCACTGCTCCCCTCCCTCATTCCCTCCACCCCAGTTAGCTGGAGACACACAGAAAACAGAGGCTGTCGAAAAAAAAAAATGGAGGCAAAATGGAGCTTCACAAAGGCAGCGCTTGCTTTCTCCATTGCCAGCTTACTAATCGGCATCTTTGCTGTGCTCGATGCATGCCTGTCGCCCGTTACATGGCAGCATTGCCATGGCGACCGGGGTCTGAATAATCATTTGTGCAATGACCCCTATTCTCCAGAGGGAAGACGGAGGGATGGAGGAGCTGAGGGGGGAGGAGGCTGGAATGAAAGCAGAGCCAGCAAAAGCAGAGGAAGGGAGGGAGGAGGGGAAAGAGGGAGGGAGGGGAGCAGCCGAGCAAAGCAGCAGGGACCCAGACAGAAACAAAAAGGAAAAAGAAAACAGATTTTCTTTCTACTGGCGGCAGGGAAAGAACCTTTTATGCTTTTATATAACAAATAGAACTCTCAAAAAAAGGGACAGGGAGAAGGCAAATTTAAGAAAAACTGGGATTCAGTAGATGATAATGGTAAATACTGAACTAGAGAATGGAATGTGCATCTTGTGGACAACAGAGGGAGATAGAGAAAGGACAAGAGAAAGACAAAGGGTTTTCAGACAGTAAGACAGCTAATGTGCAGTGTTCACCCTATAATATGGAAGTGTTAGTGGTAGTGGGGCTAAATATACATTTGTCCTGAGGGTGGTGCTAGGGAAAGGGTCATGGGGTTCATCCTCAGGGAAGTAGGAATCCTCTCAATAAATGTAATTGTCTGAGATACAAATATTTGTTGGGTAGAAGAGGAAATTTTGGATTGATAGTGGCGCTATAGGAATTATCACTAGGAATCATCCTCTGGAGAACTTGAACATCCATACCCAATTTCATCACAATGGTTTTAAGATTTCTTGCTTTGGAAGTGTTGGACAGACAGATGAATGGATGGACAGAACAAAATTGCCCCACCTTGAGTGGACAGACAAGTAGCGAGAAAAGGCAGCATGGATTTATTAAATGAAAACTATAGTTTCTAACAACTTGAGTTTTATTTTTGTGGCTCTGGCATTCAGCTATATTGGTTATAATGATATTGTCTTCACCAAAGTAATTGCTGAGCTCTGGGATGCAGCAAAATCATTAGAAATAGGTCGACCAGGGCAACAAACACAAGCACTCAGACAATTCGACAGGTTATAAACAAAGCAACAGTTTATACAGATTATCTAAACCACTTTATTTGGAGGTCAAACTGAAAGTGAGCATACTTTCGTAAAGTTAATTTACAAAACAAGACTAAGAGTCTACAGCCATGCTAACAGCTCTGTGTGGCTGTACTTAGGCACAGAGGTGTTTTGAGCAAAATGCTATGTCAGCATACTAACATGCTCACAATCACAATGCTAACATGCTGATGTTTAGCAGTGATAATGTTTACCATGGTCACCTTAGTTTAGCATGTTAGTATGCTAAAATTAGCTAGTTAGCGCTAAACACAAAGTACAGCTGAGGCTGATGTTAGTTTTGCAGGTATTTAGTCATAAAGATAAGAATTGGAGAAATTCAAATGTTGACCTGATGATGGCACTAGATGAAAAATCAAAGGATCACCGAAGTTATTACAATTCATCCTGAGGGGAACATGAATGCCTGTACCAAATGTTATGACAATCCATCCAATAGTTGTTGAGACATTTCACTCAAAACAAGAAATGTCAACCTCATGGTGGCGCTTGAGGAAAAGTCAGAGGATCACCAAAGTCATTAGAATTCATCCTCTGTGGACCATGAATGTGTATATACAATTTCATGGCAATTCATTCAATAGTTGTTGAGATATTGTAGTCTGGACCAAACTGGTGGACTGACTGAGAGAGAGAGAGAGAGAGAGAGAGAGAATGCAAATTCCACCTAGAGTATCAAAATAATAATAATAATGGAATGGTAGTGTTAATATGAATATTAATAAAGTAATAATAATAAGAATGACAGTCATAGGAATAATAATGACAATAAGAGTAACAAGGCCAATGACAACAACTGTAGTAGCAGTTGTGGAGCAGGAACACGGGAGCAGCAAGTGGCCCACAACCACAGATCCAGACTCTGCAGCTCCGGAGGCAGAAATACCTGCTGAAAGTGACAGAAGGAGAGAGGAGATAAACGAGAAAACACAAAACTACGGGAGAGAGAAGATGTCGAGTTAGTAACATGCAGTAATGGGATAAAAATGCATACAGATGTAGAGGGAGAGAAGGAGAGGGGAGCTCAGTGCATCATTTGATTTTTTGCCTAGTACTTCTATTCCTGTGTGCACTGACGTGACAGTGAGCTGCTGTAGCAAAAGAGTTTCCCCTCGGGGATCAATAAAGTATTTCTGATTCTGATTCTGATCATGGGAAGTCTCCCAGCAGTCTAGGCCTATAGCAGCATAACTAAGTGATGGTTCAGGACTCACCCAAGCCAGCCCTAACTATAAGCTTTATCAAAGAGGAAAGTCTCAAGCCTGCTCTTATGACATCTAAAAACATGTTTGACTGCTTCTATTTAGTGATGTTGCCGCATTCGCAGATCTCAGCAATGACTGGTGAGTACAATGTTTTCATATCTGATAGAACTGCCGGCCAGAGCTACGAAAATATAACCAAAGTTGGGATGAACCATAGTTTTCCTTTCAAGTCTAAAGTTTCGCTTTCAGCATAAAATCTCATGAAAAGACCACTACCAACAATGCAGTGCCACAGAGCTGGATTGTAGTCCAGAAACTATTAAAAACACATCAATGAGCCACACAGTTGCACTGGGTGACATGTTCCTTCATTACCATGAACACACACACTGTAGTTTATTCTGACTCAGCCCCACACACACCGTCCTGCTGCTGTAAATACTAGATGAGCAACAAATGTGGATTAATTCGCTGCTAAAAATATGCATTTGAAGAAGCATACTGGCAAAACTGTCTGCTGCTTTCAAGGATGAACTTCACACTAAATCTTGTATATGGTGAAAGCACTGACCTCCATAGGTCGAAAGGTTCAATGTGCATTCTGCCCACCTAACATCACAGTTGGATGTGGTCAGGTGTGAATGGTTTCACTTGGGACCACACCCAGCTGTGACAATGCGCCCTCTGAAGTGTTGTAGTTAGGGTGTGGCAGAGAATGCAGAAACTGCTAAATGGCAGCATGAGCAGGATTTTCAGGCTGGGTGCAGTTTCTCCTTCAAAGGGGATTAGAAGAGTTGATGTGATTGGCCATTACTGAATCATTAAAACTCCACCTGCTGATACTGCAGTTCTCTTTCAAAAAATGTATTCATCCTGCTCCAGCTTCTCTTTCAGCCTGCACCATTCTGCACCAGGATTGTGGTTTTGCCTTTCGTCAATAAAATTGCCAATATTAGTTAGTAACACCCTCTGTGCCCTGGCTTTGTGCTAGCAATTGTTTTGGTCACTAGTTTCAGGAAATATGATTGAAACATGTACATATATATATACAGTGAATGACATGTACTTAGGGTCAACGGTTCAGAGCAATGGAGACTGTGGAAAAGAGGTGAAGAGGCGAGTGCAAGCAGGTTGGAACGGGTGGAGAAAAGTGTCAGGTGTGTTGTGTGATAAAAGAGTATCAGCAAGAATGAAAGGAAAGGTGTTGGAGACGGTGGTGAGACCAGCGATGTTGTACAGCTTAGAGACAGCGGCGCTGAAGAAAAGACAAGAGGCAGAGCTGGAGGCAGCAGAGCTTAAGATGTCGAGGTTCTCTTTGGGAGGGACGAGGACGGACAGGATCAGGAACGAGGACATCATTAGATGTTTCGGAGATAAAGTCAGAGAGGCCAGATCGAGGTGGTTTGGACGTGTTCAGAGGAGAGACTGTGAATATATTGGTAGAAGGATGCTGAGGTTGGAGCTGCCAGGCAGGAGGTCTAGAGGAAGACCAGAGAGGAGATTTATGGATGTAGTGAGAGAGGACATGAGTGAAGAGGACGCAGAGGACAGGGTTAGATGGAGGCACATGATTTGCTGTGGCAACCCCTGAAAGGGAACAGCCGAAAGGAAAAGAAGAAGATACACTTTGTCAGTCTGCACCAAACAGCAGACTGACAAAGTTAGCAACCAGCTGGTGAACATAGTGCAGTATTTAACAACTAAAGGGTTGAATATTTCCCACAAGAGTTGGTGAGGTCCAAAAACAGAGCTAAAAGGAGAGTGAATAGTGGGGTTCGTTGGGTGGCCAGCAACACAACTTCAAATGAATGCTAATGTTCCTCTGTGTCTGTTGGATGTGTAAGCAACTGTTTGCTAACACTTGTACCACAACAACTTTATATGGCGATTATAACCAGATGTTGTGTTTACAACTTGTTCAGTTTCCACCATGATGCTGGGAAAAAAATCAATAATGCAGCTTTAAATTGCCATCAGGTGTAATCATTGCATTAGAAACTCTGTTTTTCTGTAACAACTGTTTGCAGTGGAACTATGTTGTTATGTAGTGTTACTGTTGTAACACTGGAATGGAAAGGGATGTTGCTGTTGAATTTTTTAAAACATTTTTCGAAACATAAACCATTCACCTCCATTATATTGAAGAGGAGGCATAAATCTCAGAGACAGATATCTCATATTTCATATCGATATCTGAAGTATTGATATGAAATATGATGAACTATTTACTTTTGATTGTGTAGTCCAAAGGAGATAATTACCTGATACTGTGTGTGATGTATATGATGCGCCTCCTTGATTCTGCGTCACCAGGGTGCCAATATGTAGCCTTTACGTGGTTATTGAAACGTCTGTGGGTGGGTTACATGGCAGTTTTACGACCACATCGCATGTCAAGAAATATCTTGAATCCTGCTTTTGATCTTGTTTTATTTACTTTTGGAAAAGTCAACCAGAGTTTATAGCTTAATGAACTATGTTTCAGTTACCTTGAACAGCCTATATCTCTGTGCATGCTTTATTAAGAGTGTGTGTCGGCAACTCCTCACCTAACCTCACGTGGCTAAATGGAAAATGTTTGCTTGGATTAACCATTTCATATGTCCTCCCCATTAGATAACACAGAGTTATAGTTAAGGCCCAAGTAGAAATGATCAAATCAAACATTAATTTCTCCCTGTAGGCCAATCAGTGATACACATTATTCCCCAAAGCATCATTTAAATCCAGTCACTAGCATCTGATATATTTTGTGTGATAGACACACAAGATTGGATGGAGAAATCAGGCATGATAGTCCCTCCCAAGCTTCACTGAGGGAGAAACTGACTCAAGTCTTCATCAGCAAATCATTATACTCTTTATTTTCAGTAGTTTCCTGCTTTCTTCTTTGGAATACATTGCTAAAATCACATTTTTGAATATGGAGTTAGATCACTCTCAATGATAATGAATGCACACAGAAGGATTCACAAATGTATCTCAGGATTTATATATAAATGACTCTTCACAAAAATATTTTTCAATGCACACAAAATATTTATCGTTGTACGGTCTAGACCTGCTCTATAGGAAAAGTGCAATGAGATAACTTCTGTTATGAATTGGCGCTATATTAATAAAACTGAACTGAATTGAATAGTTGTATATAAATGTAAAACAAATCCACAAATAATAATAATATGAAAAACTTGTATCTTAGCAGCTTCTTGCTGCTGTGGAAAACGATGGTACCTTTGAAAAGTTCCAATCTGGCTTTCGTCAACACCACGGCACTGAGACAGCCCTTCTCAGTCACTAACGACCTTTTAATGAATGCCGACGCAGGCATGTGTTCAATTCTTGTGCTGTTGGACTTAAGTGCTGCCTTTGACACAATTGATCATGGCATTCTCTTAGATAGACTGAGGCACTGGGTGGGCATATCTGGCACTGCACTAGACTGGTTATTATCATATTTGTCCAATAGGAAATTCTGTGTAATAACTTCATGTCATCCTTTTCCCATATCAAGTATGGTGTGCCTCAAGGTTCAATTCTGGGACCAATACTGTTCTCCTTATACATGTTCCTCTTGGGTGATGTCATCCGCAGACATGGGATTTCTTTTCATTGTTATGCAGATGACACTCAGTTGTACCTCCCTGTCAAGCCCACTGACCTCAGTATGCTGAGTTCTCTGCAGGACTGCCTGTCTGACATAAAAAACTGGATGTCGGTACATTTTCTACAGTTCAACTCAAATAAAACTGAAATCCTTGTTATTGGGCCCCAACACATCACTAAACAAATACTGCCATCTACTGGCTACCTGTCACAACATATCAAACCTGTTGCAAGAAATTTTGGTGTCCTGTTTGATAGCAATTTATGTTTTGAGCAACATATCACTAAGCTTATCCAATCATGTTTTTATCACCTCAGAAACATTGCAAAAATCCGATCTATTTTAAATTTTAGTGATGCAGAAACTGTGCATGCTTTTATCTCCTCACGCCTCGATTACTGTAACAGCCTGTTCACTCGTCTTAATCAGAAAACTGACACGACTGCAGACTGTACAGAACTCAGCTGCTCGGCTGTAAACCAGGATCCAGAGGTACGATAACCTCACACCTGTTTCAGCCTCTTTACATTGGCTCCCTGTTGGTTTCAGGATTGATTTTAAGATCTTGTTGATTACTTTTAAGGCTCTTCATGGCTCCAGACTATATTTTAGACCTTGTAATCCCTTATGAACCTTTACGTAGTTTGAGATCTTCAGGCAGGGGTCTCCTGTCTGTTCCTGAGTCCAGGATGAAAACTAAGGGGGACAGAGCTTTTGCCATCAGGGCCCCGAGGCTCTGGAACAACTTGCCCAAAGAAATTAGGTTGTCTGAGTCAGAGTCTTCATTTAAGTCTCTTCTCAAAACACATTTTTATCGGAAAGCAGATCCTGATTTTACCCGAACTGGCTGTTTATTTTATTGTTTTTATGTATTTTAGATTTTATCATTCACTGTGGTATATTATTTCTCTCTTTGTGAAGCACTTTGTACTTTGTTTTGATAAGTGCTCTATAAATAAAGTTTTATTATTATAAAAAAATAAGGTTAACAAATGCATTTCTGGTGACACACAAATATTTCTTGTTTTAAATTTATGTAATAGAAATCCACAAGTATATGTATTTGACTCCCCTGATGTGGCTCAAATGCATTTTTTCAACAACATCATGTAAGCTAGATTCGAGGGTGTCATTTTTTTCAATTTTAATGCAACTTTATTTATAACACAAGATAAGTACAGTGACAGACTCAATCCTGTACAATCATAGTGTATAATTCAAGTTCGAAGGTGTCATTTAATGTGATCACGTAGCATCACATCCATATACACGATAAACAATATTGCAAAATAACTTCTCAGCTGTGAATGTTATTCCCTGTTTCTTAGTTTTGGCATTTCCTTTGTTGGAACATCCAAAAGCAGCACAGAAGTCTGACATTTGACATCTATTTGAATGGGTCAGAACCTGCTACAAGCTTGCAGTGGCACAGATGCATCTCTCAAGCCTGAATGCTGCATCTAGTGTATATATCTATGGCGATACATCTACCTGCTGGTCAGCCTCAACATGGAGTCTGGTAGCTGCTCTCCACAGGTAAGTGATAACTCTCCTGTTGTGTATGATTAAATATATTTGAGTTATGAATGATTTCTAAGTTAGCTAGCTAGCTAATGGATGATCCTAGGTTGTCTATCAGCATTAACTTGTTAGCTAACGCTAGTGTGAAATGCCACATCACTAACTTAGCAAGCATTCATAACTCAAACATATTGAATCATGCACGACAGGAGAGTCATCACTTACCTGTGGAGAGCAGCTACCAGACTCCACGTTGAGGTTGACCTGCGGCTATGTTATGTAATTACATTAAATGATACCCTCAATTCTACGCTTATGTGATTGGCTGAAGCTGAAGGAGCCATCTGATTGGCTACAGATAAATCCCTGTTGAAAAAAATGCATTTGTGAATCGAGCCTTGTCAGGGGAGTCTCAGAAAACCCACTCACAAACGCAGTGAAGTTCACACATGACAAGCAGTTTGTAAATGCAGGTTCAGCAGTTGTATATAAATGTAATAACATCCAAATATATTTTTGATGAAAATTTACTTTTAAACAAATACTTTTAAATACATATACTTGTGGATTTCTATTACACATATATTAGCAGTTTGTAAATGGTTCATTTATTTAAAACAAGAAATATTTGTGTGTGCACCAGAAATACATTTGTGAACTTTATTTTTTTATTCGTTCTACATTTATATACAACAACAAAATATTTTGTGTGCATTTAAAAATATTTTTATGGAGAGAGTCATTTATATATAAATCCCGAAATACATTTGTGAATCCTTCTGTGTGCATTCATTAAAATTGAGACTTATCTAACTCCATATTTGAAAGATCTGCCACAAACAATTGCTCTTCTACAAGACTGAACAGAACAGCTGGGAAGGAGGTTGGTAAGAAGTTCAGTAAACAGGCACAAGCTGTAGAAGATACAGAAATAGATAAAACAAGGAAAGATGTCGATAAATTTGAAGAAGGAAGCCGAGATGCATGGGAGCAATAACTGTGAGTATGGATTGGATACAGGACTGTGGCAACAGCAGAGACAGCTACCTCTATGGTCTCCAGTGCTGACATTGCATGCAAAGGAAGCTTAGAGAAAACAGCATCTGCTTTGCTGACACCTGCAACTGTGTTGCAATGCTGCACTCCCTCTCCAAGGTACAGAGAGAGAAATAAACATGCTTAGGAAGAAACCGAGGGGTGAAAAATAAGATGTCAGTAAAGTAAGCAGAGGAGTGGTAAAAGGAGCCAGAGACAATCAAGCAGTGAGACTGAAGAGATGAGGGGAGGAGATGGGCGAGGGTGGGACAGCAATGGTATGTTAATGTATCTGACAATAAAGTAAGTATTTTTAAAGAATTATTCATGCTAGTGGAATTTTGTGTTAAAGGAATAATTCAATATTATGGGAGATATGTGCTTTCTCTGTTAGAGTGAAATAAAGATAACTATCAATATTAATCTCAGACAGCTAGCCTGGTAGAGCAGGTCTCTTTATAATATTATTTACAGAGACCTAACAACTCCCACCATGAGCAAGCACTTGGTGACAGTGGCAAGAAAAAAACGTCCTTTTAACAGGCAGACCAGAACCAGACTCAGGGTTGGTTGCCATCTGCTGCTGCCGGTTGTCTTGAGAGAGAGAGAGAGAGAGCAGGAGGAAAGAGAATATACAGCACAATGCAAGTTCCACTTAGAGATGTAAAGTAATAGTAATAGTAATGGTAGTGGTTATAATATTAAGATTAATAAAAAATAATAATAGATATAATAATGACAATAATAATTGGAGGAGGTATTGAGCAGGAACACGGGGCAGAAGGTGCCTTGGAATCACAGATCCAGACTCTGCAGCTCCGGAGGCAGAAATACCTGCTGAAAGCGACAGAAAGAGAGAGGAGAGGGATGAGAAAGCACAAAACTACGGGAGAGAGAAGATGTCGAGTTAGTAAATGCATTAATGGGATAAAAATGCATACAGATGGAGAGGGAGAGGAGGAGAGAGGAGCTCATCATGGGAAGTCTCCCGGCAGTCTAGGCCTATAGCAGCAGAACTAAGGGATGGTTCAGGACTCACCCAAGCCAGCCCTAACTATAAGCTTTATCAAAGAGGAAAGTCTTAAGCCTACTCTTAAATGTGGAGATGGTGTCTGCCTCCCGAACCCAAACTAGCACCTGATTCCACAGGAGAGGAGCTTGAGGTGCCTCCTTCTTCCCCACCCCTCTCACTCAAAACCTCTCTCTCTCTCTCTCTCTCTCTCTCTCTCAAAACCTAACACGGCAGCGGCGGATGGCCGCCCACCATTAATTTTGGTTTTGTCCAAGGTTTCTGCCTCTTAAAGGAAGTTGTTCCTTGCCACTGTCACCAAATGCTTGCTCATGGTGGGATTTGTTGGGTCTCTGTAAATAATATTATAAAGAGTATGGTCTGGACCTGCTCTATAGGAAAAGTGCAATGAGATAACTTCTGTTATGAATTGGAGCTATATAAATAAAATTGAATTCAATTGAATTCTACTTTTGGAGACTCTAGGAACCACAAGTAACCTTGCATCCTGGGAGCGCAGTGTTCTAGTCGGGTAATAAGGTATTATGAGCTCTTTAAGATACGATGGTGCCTGACCATTAAGAGCTTTGTAGGTGAGGAGAAGGATTTTAAATTCTATTCTGGATTTTACAGGTAGCCAGTGCAGAGAAGCTAATATTGGAGAAATATTATTTATAATATATATAGATCTCTGTTTCTAGTTCTTGTTAGTACATGTGCAGCAGCATTCTGGATCAACTGGAGAATCTTAAGGGACTTATTCGAGCAACCTGATAATAAGGAATTGCAATAATCCAGCCCAGAAGTAACAAATGCATGCACTAGTTTTTCGGCATCATTTTGAGACAGGATGTGCCTGATTTTTGCAATGATGCGTAGGTGAAAGAAGGCAGTCCTTGAAGTTTGTTTCATGTGGGAGTTATCTATCCATCTAGAGTAACTATATCTTTAGATAATGTGTCTCAGAGGTGTTTGGGGCCAAGTACAATAACTTCAGTTTTGTCAGAGTTTAACATAAGAAAATTGCAGGTCATCTAGATTTTTATGTCCTTAAAGCATGCTTGAAGTTTAGCTAACCGATAAGTTTCATCTGGCTTGATTGATAGATATAATTGGGTATCATCTGCATAACAATGAAAGTTTATGGAGTGTTTGCTAATAATATTGCCTAAAGGAAGCATATATAAGATGAATAGAATCGGTCCAAGCACAGAACCTTGTGGAACTCCGGGCTTTATAAATCTATATCATAAAGATAAATCTACTTCATGGAGAGACCAGAAGAAAAAGGAGTGAGACTGGGCTCTCTGAGTTGTCACACGAACACACAGAGGCACATTCCACGCACGCACACACACACACACACACACACACAGACAAACACACACACTAGAAACTTGAGTAAGTTGCTAGCCAGCTACAGCTAATGTCTGTGCAGTTGGCACATTGGCTGTTTAGGGCAAATAAACAGAGACTAAACAAACACTCCAACGGAAATTCGTGACCAATAATTCAAATAATTCTATCTGAACATACATAAAGCTAACTATTTGACATGTATATTGTTTGTTTAGTCTGTATACTAACAGAAATGTAAAAGTGACAATTTGTAGTTTTAGGGGGGTTACATGATGAAACTATTATTTGAAGAACGGATTAAACAAATTAGATAAGATACTAGTTATTTCTCTCTGCTTCCAGTCTTTATGCTGAGCTAGGCTAACCATATCCTGACTCCAGCTCGGTACTGAACACACAGACACAGAGAGTGGTATCAATCTTTTAATTTCCCCTCAGGAGGGAAAGCAAATACCATAAAACTTCAATTAAAAGCCGAGCCCCAATTAGATGCCGATCCCTTTTACTAGACGTTTTGACAAATAAATGCAAGCCTCAATTAGACATTGGGGTCTGTTTTTTATAGAAGTGCTTTGGATGTTTAAAACATCTTGAAGCCCACCCGGTTGCCTGCTCGAGCTAATTCTAAGCTGCTTAGATCGTGCATACAAATATAAATGTTTAAACTTTTGTCAATGTGGAAATGCTACACATCTTTAAATCAGTTAGATTATTCACAATTCAATCGTTCAGCTGATTTTATGGAAACCATGAGCACCAATGTATAATTCATTCAGATTTACAAGAGAGATAAACAAAAAATGTTGCCTCCCTACCTTTTAAGTGGTCATAAAGTCTGAATATGTGTTCATTCCTCGATATTTTATATTCCTTTATTCCGTAAGGGTCCACCGATCAAAATAATCAAAACAGTTTTTCATACAAATTAATCCAAGCTTTCATCCTTTCTGAGGTAGGCTACCGGTAATTTGATAGGGGTCCCTCTGAGTGGCGGCTGGTGGAAAATTTTCTAGGTAGGGCTGTGCCACATCCAGTCAATTTCAGCAAACATCCCAGTATGATTTTATGCAAAAAAGGGAAGGAATCAAAACTGAATTACTACTTTGCAGTTAAATATTTAACAGTTATTTGATTCCAACATAAAATAAAGTAGTAAGCAACGCCTTGACAATCACATCAGTACATCTTATTTTGGCCACCCACACAGGCGAATACAGTATACCATAAAACATATACATACGTAATAGAACATGTTTATTTCTTGAGATGCCCCTATGGACCTTGTTTTGTTGGGGAAACCAAGAGGGAGGTAAAGATCAGGATAAGTAAACATGAAGTGCAGTTAGTGGTGTTAAGTTGCTATTCAGACACCTGAATGGACATAAGCATGGGAGTCAAGTGCTCTGAGGTGTAGAGAGTAAACTCCAGCAAACTTGATAACCAATACAAAACAGTTAACAGAAGGAAATACCCAAAATAATAACTTAAACAACCTTGCAAATATCAGTTGACCTCTCTCTAATTTGAGATTTGGGGCTGAACATGAACAAATGTACACTACAGTCAGAGTTTGACTACATCAACTTGATACCTGCTTATTCATTGTCCATTTGGGAGTATAGTGCTCAGCCTTTCCAGAAGCGCTGTAGCGATGGTGTCGGCGGTTGGTAATGAACTCGAAAAACCGCTGCTGGATGTTACTGTCGGCGTCGATGTAGCTTAGCACAAGCACCAGCAGGCAGTGGGTGGAAATGTCGTCTCGTCTGCTTGAATGGCGATAAAGTCAGCGCTCTTTACTTCTTCCAGAATGTAATCCTTAAGCACTGACAGCATGCAGTCCAACAGCTCGTTTTGTGCCGTCTTTGACTGCCTTTAAAAACAGTAAGTTAGCTGTCAAGGTGCTCCTCCAGCACGCTGTCTAGGGAGGCAACAAAATGCACCAGTCCCCTGAACATGCCAGGGTTGTCCGAGGAGTCAGCCTCGTCATGCCCACGCAAGGCCGACTCCAAAGCCCCACAAAACTTCCCACAATCGATTATTTTTGATAAAATAAGCCTGTTTTGTTCACCTCCTCGCTGTGTTTCCTCACCGCGATCCTGTGGCCATCGTCCAGCTGCGTAGCGGTGTTCACTGTGCCAAATGTGGCTAACGTTAGCTTGACAGAATTATCCATGCGTGCCATGGTGTTCTTATGTTTCTTTACTTTCTCAGACAGGTGCTTAATATCCCTCACTCCCGTAACTGTCCATGCTGGATCTGATGACGAGGTTCTCCAAAGTTCTCCTCGAGAACTTTCTCGATGGAGGTCCTGACCATAGACTGTATAAAAGAAGGTCCTGACCTACTAGCAGTGGCTCGCTTGGGGCGCTTGAATCACCCTTTTCGAATTAGATTTGAGGAATTTGATGTCATACGTTCATATCTTTGGCTAAACTGCTAGTCAGACCCGCCTCCTGTGGCCGATTTCTCCGTCGTCCCAGAGCTGCTGAGACATGCAGACAGGCGGAGGGGACGTGTAGGAAAAGCATGTATGTTGTGCAGATGATTTTCTATCATATTTTACACACATTACTGGGTGCACTCCATATTTCAAACACACAAATACTGACAATTTGTTAATTTATTATTATTATTGTTAATAATGTTTTTTTGTGGCTCAAAGGCTCAAGGAGGGCGGCGCCTACTATTGGCCAGCCGCCACTGGTCTCTCTCTCTCTCTCTCTCTCTCTCTCTCTCTCTCTCTCTCCAGGTGGTTGGCCTATATATGTTTCTCAGAGCTAGATCAAATTAATGATTTGTAATTGATATGTTATTCCCAATTTTTAAATAATAGGTCTAAATGAACAATTTGATAGTATCCCATCTTTGCTGAGCAAGAGCCTTGTGCGAAAGGAATTAAAGGCCTTTAAAGGCCTGTCCCATAGTGTCCTGTCCCATAGTGTCCTGTCCCATAGATAGGCAGGGTGAGTTCAGTGATTGAAGCAAATAAAAGCCTGTGCTGTTAATTGAAGTTTTAGGTTAAGTGTATTTCCCAATATGTTGAACTATTCAACATGTATTTTAAATGTTTATTAGATGGTAAGTATACACAGAGAATGAAAAAAAACCCATATTTTCTCACTTACCTCTAGCTGTATGTATACTGCAGCGCTGTCATTCCGCCATGCAGATAGTTTGGTTTTATTTGCTCAACTGTTTTCTTAGGAACTATTTCTTTGCTAGAAAGTCATTCCAATAAAAACAGCAAGGTCTGTGGATTATCTAGGGGTGGAGGCAGAAATCCCAGATTCAAAACCTGGACAAATAAAACCAGAACTATCTATAGGCTACTACATTGCTAGATACCACTAGAGTTAAGTGACCTAAACCTTTGATTTGAACTGTGACACAGTCTCTCAGCAAATGTCCACATGGATTAAACGAGCGTGGAGTTCCTCTGATGGTCCAGATGTCATCGATCACACTGCTGGTAGATTCCTAACTAGGGCTCCTTATGGAACACACCAGTGCACTCTTTGTCATAATGTGGCTATATATGTATTATTACCATGCATTACTATATATTTGATGCATCCTGTGTACTTGGTTATTTTCTTTGTCTGTTGTAATGTGTGTTTATTTTGTGTGCTTTTGTTCCTAAACGTGTCATTCAAAGGTTGAAAAAAATGTTTCAAGAGGATTCCTTACTGAAAGCTTTCCTCAGTAAATCAAGGGGCACAGATTGTAGCGTGGGGATGCTCTTCCTTATATGCTGAATATCAGCTCCAGCACCTCCAACAAGCCTTTATCTAGTGACCGGTGATCTTTATATATTAAAGTGAAGGAAACCTGTCCCAGCACAGGGACCCTCTGGGGTGTGCTCCTCTTTGCAAACAGCTACCTCCTCTGGAAGGAAAGATGAGTGTGTGTCCTGCTCTGCATCATGCATTCATCATTCATGGAGAAGATTCCGATCAGGCTTCCTTCAGCCATCCCTCAGCGCGGCCTTGGTCTCATCCAATTCCACTTGTGGTTCCTCCTGCATGAAAATAATTATCTGGTGGCACTCTGCAGGCTGTAGAAGCATTGTCCCACCTCAGAATGAGAATTTGGAAACAGTAACAAAGCACTAATCACACAGGGCAGAAAACTAGTGCTGCACTGGCCTCTACAGGTTCAACACAGGTTATTGCACTCACTTGGTGGCAGTGGAACCTATGATTAAACCTGTAGAGGCCAGTGCTATGCTGGCTCCCTGCAATATGTGACAGAGCGGGCTTGTAACTGTGGTGTAGCTCAGACTCCTACCATCCGTTCTTCATTCCAGGTATTCAGCTGTCTCTCTCACAGTGTGGAGCTTTAGAAATTGTATTATTCATCAGTTATTATTCCGACATCTTTACGAACTATAAGGGTTATGAATATTCAGGTCGGTGGGTCACTCAGTTTGAGAAAGCAGAACTAGTTCCTGTTCCGGGGGGGGGGACACCACTGATCTACTGTGATGTCATATACATCTTTGTTTATGCATTTAATGCATGCCACTGGGACTCTCTGCCATATATTCTGTAAAAACCCCAAAGCATTGACATGGTGTCCGTTCTGTCAGCGACAGGTTTGTTTCACTTTACTTTTACTGCTCGCTGCCGTCTGGAGCCACAAGCGCTTGATTTAGTCAAAGAGGGTGCAGTCGTGGCGAGACGAGCGCGGGAAACCTCTGCTGCTGCCCGTTATAGCCGAGACACCTGCCAGTGTACCAAACGCCTCCAAAATATACTTCTATTTACAGTTCATTCGTTTTTCATGCCATTTGGGGGCAGCGCGACAAAACCATAAAAAACAACTGACATTTTTATTTTATAGAGTTGATATGGCGAACATGTTAGCAAACAGTTGTCTGTTTTTAGGGGTGTAAAGATGAACTGATCTGTATTAGAAAACCATCACAAGAGTCAGAGATTTGACCAGGTTGATACACAGCCACAGACCAGACGCAGACTCTGCATGAAATTCAGAAAATAAGCGATATATATAGTCAAAACCGATATTTCAAAGTAAGAAAGGGGTAAGACCCGCCTCTTCCTGCTAGCCTGTTTGTTCCCCAATCACATACCTGCTTCACAGCATTCCCACATGTTAGCAGGTTAGCAGCTGATGCTACTTCGCCTGTGAAGCCGTGTGCAGTTTGATTCACGCGGACAGGCGGCCGCACAGTGCTGCTGAAACAGGAGCAGCATTTTAGTGAAGAATGCATCCTCCGCGGGGAGCGGACACCATGCCGTCCAGCGTATCACTGCCTGTGTCTGGTTGTGTGGAAGAAGATAGAACTTTCTGGGGCTTGAAATAAAAAGGGAGGAAATATGTGATTGTGTGGGAAAGGCATTGGTGATAGAGGTTCTGAAATATCTGTCTCTAAGATTTCTCCATCCACCCCAGTACAATGGAGGTGAATGTAATCTTGTGTAATAATGATTTAATAACAATTTCATAGGGATGACGTGTCGGGTAGAAAGTCGTTCCGATGAAAACTGTTGGATTATCCAGAGGAACCAGGACGATGATTCCGAAAAGACACTGCTTGACTTTTTTTAAATAAAAGATACTGTGAGCACCACAAATGAAATTCCATTCACCTCCACTGTATTTGGGTGGAGGCAGACATCTCAAAACCAGGACAGATGCTAATGAAACTATCTGCTTGGCTAGATACCACCAGAGGTGATTGAGAAAATGTGTGTGTGTGTGCGTGTGTGTGTGTAAACAGGTATTTTCCTCCTGGTCTTTATACCTCTCTGCTTCTGAATACACAAAGTTTGTAACCCAGTCTCTCGCAGTTTCTTCTTGAAAGAGCGTGAGCCCGTGCATGACTCCGACCTGGTGGTGCTGCACTGAGCACTGCCTGAATATAACATGTTAACACATTAAATCGAAATAAAAAGAGTTGCTGGGTTTATAAGGACTGATGCTCTGTATGCACGTGTGCCTCTGAGATGTGGTTGCTATAAATGCCTTTTATTTACTTTTTTGTTGGTTTCCTGTCATGACTATCTCAGTTACAGTCTGGGGACAAACTTCCGTGGGCAAAAAGCTTCAAACTAATATTTTTACTTGGAAAACCAAACTGATGACTTTGGTTGGATCTCGACTGGAACATGTGGACCCGGAAAACGAACTGGTTTTTCGGAAGTCCCAGCTCTGGGGCCTGAAATGAGGACATTCCTGTTAGACAGCCTGGGTGGAATTTGAATAGTTCAGAGGAACCGCCTGACGCTGATTGGTCGAGAACCACATATTTGGAGAGCGCCAGTCTGTCACTCAACAGATCCCAGGCAGCTGATTGGCTCTTCCTGAAGAGGGCGGACTCTCTGGCTTGCCTATATATATTTATATATATATATATCTTCTGGTTTCAGGCCATCTGCAAATGAATGCTGGCTTTCAGAGGGAGGCGGATCTCTGTGTCCAATGTTTCTCCACAGAGCAGACTTGAACCGCTCTCCTCGAACAAAACGATTCCCACTGAGAGCGCTGAGAGTCGGGTTTCGTCTCCCGGAGAGGAGCTGGAGGTGGACCGGGGCAACAGAATAATGATCAACACCATGGAATGCGCAGCAGACGCGCAAAGCCTGATCTCCATTTCCTTAATGAAGATCCACAACTCCAGGACGCAGAGGGGGGGGATCAAGCTGCACAAAAACCTGCTGGTCTCCTATGTGCTGCGGAACGCCAGGCAGGTCTACATCAAGGAGAAATACGCGGAGATATATAGGATGCAGCAGTACGAGGAGGTGATGACGGTCTGCAACGAGATCCAGGAGCTCAACCCGCTGGATCTGGACTCAGAGGACGCCGACGATGGGGAGCGGGCGCAGGCTGCTTGCTGCGGCGAAGAGGCGAGTGTGTGCGGCTCTGCGTGCCACCGAGGCGCGGCTCAGCCAGCGGCGCACGCCCGGACAGCGAGCGCTCTCCCCGGCTGCTCTCCCCTCCAGGACGACAGCAAGGAGCCGGAGCCGGAGCCGTCCTACTACCGGAGCTGCTGCATGGAGGCTTCCGCCGTGTCACACCGCGAGCCGTTTCCTGCAAACAGCAGCGCGCACTGCAACAAAACCACGGTGCTGGATCTGGACACGCATGTGGTGACCACGGTGGAGAACGGCTACCTCCACCAGGACTGCTGCTGCGACGCGCTCCAGGGCGGCCAGGGCGCGCAGTCCGCGGCCAGGAAACGGAAGCTGGAGTTCGGCTGTTGTATTTCCGACGCCGAAGAAGTATCGGACTTTACAGCGGCTCGCAAAAGGGCCAAACGCGAGGACTGTTCCTACTCCAACCTGGACTACATGGACACGTCCAACATCTCCAACCTGATCTCCATCTTCGGTTCGGGGTTTTCAGGGCTGCTGAGCAGACAGGCGGACTTGGAACAGATCTGTAGCAAACAGGTCCTGGCCAGTCTGGGAGCATGGACCCGGGCGATTGTGGCTTTTTGATCTAACACTTTATTTTAGGGGGGACCAGGGTCAGTTGTAACACGTCTTTCCACAAAGTGGGCCTGTTAGCAGACAGAAGCTCAGGAGAAGGCTCCCACATCTCCAACACCTTCTGCTGGAAAGGACGCCCAACCTGATGTTTGTGCACCTTTGCATAGTAACACTATGATATTAGGAGCACTCAGCAGATGTTCTGCGCAGACAAGAGTCAGTGAACGCTCCACGACAGAACTTTCTGAAACCTTCCAGGAATGTTCTTAGGCCGAGCCAATCAAACCAAAACGTTCTTGGAAGGTTCCAGAAAATAAATGGGAACCTCAGGGGAACGTTCCCCCTGCACAGTTTCTAAAGGACGGTTCCACGTCCTCTGGATGCGTTCATGTGGTACTATCTAACCCTCTTGACTTCGCGTTTGAACCTAATACATATTCATTATTCAATATGTTAAACACCAACAAGAAATTTGGAACATTTAGCTAAATCAGTATTAGCATGCGTTACAACCGCCCCCCCGGGTCAGCCACAGCAAAACGCCACGTGCTGAAGTCTCAACTACGACACCGACCGCAGTACAGACCTGCAACTAAACAGACACTCAACATGTACAGCAGATACAAGTATCACGGATTATACCTCAAAGCACACCTTTGTCTTAAAAAATCAATAGCATGAGTGCGGTTCACTGGTGTGCACCGGGTGACATCACTCACACTCGTTTCTGATTGGAGGAAGTGGAGGTGTTACAATGGAACCCGGTCTCCCCTGCAAGGTCTAAATCAACTTTATTTTTGTAGGAAAAAGAAAAGCTATTTAAAAAGTGAGCATTTGAATGACGGTTGTTGGGAGAGGAGAGAGTTTGTGCCATACGTCCTGTACAGGAGACAGCGTCCGCAGAATACACCTCTGTGGCTGATGAAATGGAGTGACTTCCTTTGCCTTAATCCAGTGCACACACTGCGAGCTGTCGTCCCGAACCGAGCGTGCACGGACAGCGACCGGACGCGTCTCCTGTCCCGGGCTGCGGAGCCTTTTGGGAAAAAAGATGGACCTTGCACATTCTGAGCAGTTTGTTGTCACGTGAAACACCACGTTCAAGACTCCCTCCTCAACACTCTTTAGGTACATGGACTGAACCGGCTCTATCACTTAGTGGAGCGCCAACACTTCCTGGGCCCCTGCTGTGGCCAGCGCTTCACCTCCTGTCCCAGTGTGTGACAGTAAACCGTTTCACATCCTCTCTGAATCACGGTTGTTTCTCAAAGACTTCGCAGCAATTCATAATTCCAACATGTCTTGGTTTTGTGAGTTTGACTTGTTTTGTAAAAGAATGATCTCAGTCCTTTTGTTTTAAAAAGGCAAACTCACGATTTAGCCATAACCTGAGAATCCACGCATTAGCTTTATGAGCACTATGTGTACCAAAATAAAGAGAGTATTCAGCCATTCTCTACATATTTTGTTGTTATTCTTGTATTTTTGTGCTTACTAAATTGTATATCACCGGGTAAAACTGTTTCAGAAAATATTTGTTAAAAATTTATAATCTTAATAAAAAATGAAAACCTTAATCTTAACTGTTGTGTTTGACTGCGGTTGTGAAGCCGTCTGTGAAGATGAAAGGCTAATGCGGTACCAGGCCCACGGTGGCCGACCATCGGCGCACATGATCCCTGTGAAAAACACACTTTGTAGAGGGCTTATAAGCTGTAAGTAATGGCTTTATGACTAGTTAATAAATCATTTATTAATGCTTTATAGACCAGTTACACACCATCGATAACTTTTGTTACAAACATTTCTTTGGCTGGTGTGTATCCCAACGAACAGAACTAGTTTTTCCAGGCTAGCTGTCTCCAGTCTTTGAGCTAAGCTAAGCTAACCGGCTGCTGGCTGGAGCCTTCTGTTTAGCGGACAGACGTCGGAGGGGTGTCGAGCCGCTCCTTTAATGAGTTGTTAATAAGTGGATTGTGGTTCAGATTCTGCACAAGCCTTTTCCAACATTAGTAAAGCCATTTGGAACAAGTGGAAACAATACTATATAATATAATGCAATATAATACTGTCCAATGCGACGCCACCTATTTTTTTTCACTTTGGAAACAGTAGTGGAAAAAAGAAAAAAACAAACTTAACTCAAGGTCCACTTGTTTTTCCGGGCTTTCAGTTGCGTGTAATGGTCTTCCTCAGTGGATGGAGTTAGCATATTATATAAATTCCACTCATTATAATATAAAATATTTCATACTTGGGTCACATGATGACAACTGAGCAACCTCTACTGCGAGAGGCAGTTGAAAGCTCCAGAAGAAGCTATTAAGTAGACATTTAGTTAGTTATTCATCTTTTCACAGACTGCAGCTTCTGACAGTGTCTGACCCAGACTGAGCATTATAACGGCACGGCACGGACGCATCGCAGGGCTGTTGTATGCGATTGCATTTTTCTGCTCGCAGTGGACATAGTGCTACAGAGACAAATCAGCAAACACTCAATGATCTACAACAGCTAAGGTTTGGCATTCTATCTATGCTGAACGTCATACAGGCCGTTCTTCAGTTTTGCTGCCTGCCGTCACAATGCGCTGTACCAGACGTGACGTAGCCTACACTTCATCTGCCCGAGCAGAACTCTGAGGCCTGTTGCCTCTGCTCTGTGCCACTTGGTGGTGTTCTTTAAAATCAGTGAATGAAGATATCAGTAGGGTTGTGTATGCAGAGCAGAGCCACCTCAGGCTGACCCCCCCCCCCCCGGCTGGCTCGTACAGCGCGGCATCGCTCTGCCTCAACACATCACATACACTGCAGCTGCTCGTTCGCTCCTCCAGCTCTGCAGGCTTCTTCCAGCTGCCGCTACCATCACAGCATGCGGTGGCTAGTTGGGCACGGAAGTGGCAACGGGAACAATGCATTGTGAAATTATGCAGAAATGGGATGCAGGTATTCTGGTGCAAAACAATAAACACAGTAGAAATATAAAGAAACATAAAGCAAGTACTGCAGGTCAAGAACCCTAACTATACAAATGACAATAAGATATTAAAGAATATTAAAAAATATAAGAAAAGAATAAAGAATATGTACAATATGACATTGTAATAATCTTATTGTGCAATGTGCAAAATATATTGCAATACTGCATTAATACACAAAATCTTTGCTTGGAAATTAAGATTCCAACAAAACAAAAGCATGAAATGAATCAAACAAACCATGGCTCAGCCCTCTCGCTCCGGTTTTGTTTCCAGCTGTATGAACAGCTCCTCCAGCTGGATTGGGAAAGACTGACACCCAACACACAATCAAAATCTTTGATTTCCTTTTGGCATCAGTGATTTTTCATCGATTTTATTTCCCATATTTGTCATTTACCTTTGCATTTAGGTATTTTCCCCTCAGTTTTTTCATTTGGTTTGGTTTGATTCTGTCATAAAATATTGTACAGGCTACCTAATATATGCAAAATATACAGACAAAAGAAAAAAACTCGTGTGTATGCAATGTGGGAAGACAAAACATCAATACAATAAAATCTATACATGTGAAGCACGATTTAGGATAAAAACACTAAAAGTCAACTTATTGACGTGGGGAGTGGGGTGACTAGTGTTGGTGTGTGGACATGCTGGGAGGAGGAGGGTAGACAACAGAGGGAGAGGTGAGAGGTGCAGCCATGAGGGGTTGGGAGGGACGGACGGACGGAGGGAGGGAGGGAGGAGGCATGCTTTGTCAGGAGAGGGAGTTGATGTGTTGGGGGTTTGCAGAGGGGAGGCCACATGTGACAGCAGAAGGTGGGGGTGCACAGAGGTCTGTGGGGAGGTCAGGAGGGTGTTTGTCAGAAAGATCTGATGCGGACACATCTGAACACTCCGGTTTTAAACCGGTTTCGGTCTTCCATGTAAACCAGGCTGCTGGTTTTCCGCTACTTCGATATTTTTCTAAAGTTTTCTCCAGATTGGATAAATCAGAACACTGCTGTGAACAGTTAACAGCTTTCTGAAAATGCTGTTATGACGGTCAAGCTTTTATAGACGTGGTGAATCAACCCTGTAACATTGCTGTCAAAGGGTTGATTTAAAGGTCCAGTGTGGAGGATTTAGTGGCCTCTAGTGGTGAAACTGCAGTTTGCAGCCATCTGAATATTGCTCGCCTCGCCCTCCCCTTCCAAGCGTGTAGGAGAAACTACGGTGGCCGCGAAACTCACGAACGGCCCTATCTAGAGCCAGTGTTTGGTTTGTCCGCTCTGGGCTACTGTAGAAACATGGCGTTGCAACATGGCGGCCTCCGTGGAAGGGGACCCGCTCCCTCTGTAGGTAAAAACGGCCTATTCTAAGGTAACGAAAACAACGCTTCTTATTTTCAGGTGATTCTACACTAATGAAAACACACTTATGAATATTATGTTCCATTTCTGCCAACAGCTGCTCCTAAATGTTCCACACTGGAGCTTTAATATTAAAATATTATTGATTCACCTGAATTACAAACAAACAAAACTTATTTTCTCACTTACCTTTAGTGGTATCCAACAATGCAAATTCTATCCATCCAGGATTTGGATTTCTGCCTCCACCCAATACAATGGGGCTGAACAGAATTTGGTTTATGGTGCTTACAGCGTTGAAAACTTACACTTACACAGGAGTCCACAGTCATGCTAGCAGCTCTGAGGCTGTTCTTAGGGACAGTGGTGCTTTGAGCTAAATGCTAACACCACCATGCTCACCAAGTTCACTATCTTAGGCTAGCATGTTTGCACGCTAATTATCACTTAACACAAAATACTAACAAAGCGAAGGCTGATGGTTTTGTAGGTGTTTGGTCATAAACCAAAAAAGTACTGGACAAACAACTTTTACCTGATGGTGGCGCTAGATGAAAAGTCAGAGGATCACCAGAGTTATTCCAGTTCATCCTGAGGGGAGCATGAATGTCATGATGTCCATTCAGTAGTAACTGAGATAATTCAGTCTGGACCGACGTGGTGGACAGACTGCCTGCTTAACCTCGTCACTGTTGGGTGTGATCACAGGTGCAACAAGGCAGACTGACCACACCCATCAGTGATGTCACCGCGTTTTAAATAATAATTGAAAATGATCATAAGAAAAGGGGATTTTCCTGGGACGAACGCAGCCACAGCTTTCAGAGGACTCCGTGTGACGTGTGGACTTCTGATGAGGGAAAGCACGGACACTGCTCTGCTCCAGCATGAACGAGGGTTTCTGTGAATTAACGAGGCTCGTCAGTTTTGGGTTTAACCAAATTTCGTTGGTTTTGTTTCCACACAAAAATGTGTTTTCTGCTACAAGATGACACTGTTCACGGCAATTTACTTAAGGGTGCTCTTGCTTCTGGAAATATAAAGTGTTGAGAAGAAATGGTAGAACACACAACTGAGCTGCTGGCTACTTGCATATTAAATAGAAATACGGCCACGGCCCTATTCACATATTTCTATTTTATACGAGATGACACAGATTAAGTTACGCCCAAACAGGAGCGCACTCTTATTTGCATTCTGAAGAAAAAATAGACCACATCCGAATTTACATATAGGCCACTCCCTTATTTGCATAATACCAGAGTGGGCCACTCTATATTGCTTATCAACTAGGCCACACCCCAAGTTTCATAGAGGAAAAGATGAAAATAAAAAAACCGACCACACCTCTTGTGCTTACTTAAGGAAGAAATGCATTTTGATTAAAAAGACAAACCGCACCCACATTTTAACATTCAAAGAAACGGGCCACGCCTCCATTTGAATATTAAATAGCCATTGGACCCGACAGCATATTGAAAACTAGGTTACGCCCTTATTTGCATATGGGGGTGAACTTATTTTCACATCATAAAAACAAATCAGGTCACAGTCTTACTTGCACACTGAAAGGATAAAATGTAAAATAGGCCACACCCATGAGGAAATTCAGAAAATAAATCAAGATCATTTTAAAATGATAGTAACTTTAGCTAATAAAAACTTATATCGTGAAATGATTATTACTCACTCTTTCCCAATGAAGCCATTTGGGGCTTTTATACCTTTTATTCTTGTTGCAACAACTTGCAGTTTCTGGCTCCTGGACTGGACTGAGTTAAACTGTGTTAAACGTGTTTGATGTGAACCTTCCGCGTGTCACCATGTCTAGCTCTTTGGCCAATAACCAGTCCTGCTGACGTTAAACCCTGCAGATAGAAGCAAAGTGGCTGGAGCTCGGATGGGAGACAAGGTCGGCCATTAATCGCAGGGTTGGCGGTTCCTGTCCACGCGTTGAAGTGCCCTTGAGCACGACACTGAACCCCAAACTGCTCCTGATGAAATGTGATGGGAAGAAATGTGAAGTGGGAACTGTGAACACCGGGACAGGCAGACTGGATGCTCGTGCTGAGCATGTGTTGCTGCTCTACAGATCCTTTCCTCAGGTAAAAGTATTAACGCAACAATATGAAGACACTCCATTACAAGTGAACGCTCTGCATTTTAAATCATACTAGCAAAAGTACAGAAATATTATCAGCTAAACCTACTTTTGGATACTTATACTATCAAAGCAAAAGTACTTGGCCCTGTGAGTGTTATTTTACTCGTTTTAACTCGTTTCCATACAGTTTCTACAGGTCACTTAGTCCAGTCCATTTTATTTTCTCTAATCTTTGCTTTTCTGTGAAAGACTGTAATTTGACCTCTTTTAGCCTTTATTCAAATGAAACCATCTGAGAAGTTAAGAGGGAGAATTCACTCTTTGGTGGAAACAACAACTCGTAGACCTCTGAAACATTTGACATGGGCCCCAAGGGGTCACAAGCCATAAAGGTTGGGACAACTGATTTAAGAAAGAAGGCACTGCATTTTATTTATCTCTCTCTCTCTCTCTCTCGAAAGTAGGGCTGTCACGATATCAGATTTTATCTACACGATTATCATGGCCAAAATAATGATAACAATATTATCGCGATATCTAATTTGAAAAGCGTTAGCTAGATAAAAAGTAGCTAAAAGCTAGCTAGCTAGTTACTGCACCTTCTTTTTCACGTTTTATGGCGGGTGGCAACCAGCGTTAAGGTGCCTCACCGCCACCCACTATGACAAAGCGAGGACGTAAAGGAAAACGGTGCTGGATTATTTACACGACATTATCATATGTGTATTATTAACAGGATATCAATATTTCATTTTTAAATGTCACGATTATCATCAACACCGGCATATCACGACTCCCCTACTTCAAAGTAACTAGTGTGTATAAAGTATAAAGTAGCATCAAATGGGAATATTCGAGTAAAGTACAAGTTCCTCAAATTGTACCTAAGTACAATACTTAGTTACTTTCCACCACTGCTCTCCACCATCTCAAGTCTGCAGCTGCATCCCACTTCAGAAACCGCCTCCATGGAAGTCCACATTTCAAGCCCAGACATGTGAGAACGGGTCGACGCAGCTGTCCCATTCCAAACATTCCTCCGAGCGAGGCCAAGAAATCCAGCCTTTTCCCTCAGATTTGTGCCCCAAATCCACCATGCACACTCACTCGTTCCATGCTAACACCTGAGCGGTAAATCCCAGTAGTAGACACGTTCTGCGATACCTCGACATTACTAGTTGTGATGTTTCACTTCAGCACAACTGGCAAACAATACTTCTAAATTGTCAATATAAGAGAATTTTTTCCATCACGTGTGCGTGAGATTGTAAGGCCAGCAGCTCAGCGTATTACTCTGTTCGCTAATCCAGCAGTTTGCTTGTTAGAACACGCATAGTGACTTTCTGAGAGTCGACCGCTGGTTTGGCAGCATGTTCGGGCTGTTGACAAGAACAAACAGTGGCTTCCAGCGGATATGTTTACCACTGACTGAACACTAAGACCTGAGCGAATACCACCTGAGGACCGGCGGACTTTGTAAGTTGAAGAGGATCGCTTGAATGCACCGGTGCTTTTCTTTCTCTGCGAGTGAAGGGGCAAGAGCTCATGATACTACGTTGATTCATGTGGGGAGCTTTGATGCCTCTAAAGGACACACCTTGACGGGCTGCGTCATACAACAAGTCGCTCAGTCTCCTTTGGACTGCTGTGCTTTATTCCACCACTCTCTGCACTGCAGTCCAACATCCTGCATGTAAGGGGAATTCCACCTCAGTCCTTTTCAGGACTCATAGTAAGTGAAAAAAAAAGGGCTGTTGCATGTTGTTTTGGAATTGTACATTTGACCTGAACCGGAGTTCCCCTACTCCTGGTAACCACATCTGTTAAAAAATAATCTTCCTTCACATGGAGGAGCCGTTAAAGCGTCCCGACTCATGCAATATTCAACACTTTCTCCCCTCATCTCAGAATCCATCTGCCTCAGTCCGGGGTTCATCTCTGGGTCACAAGCAAGTCAAAGTCTTTTTCCAATAAAACAGTGGGCCTCCTGCAGGAACCACTCGCACAAACCGAATCTTCTCTGGCGTATGAGCTAAACTCATCAGTGGTCGGGACCTGCCGAACGGGTACAAACAGTACACACTCATTAGATCTGAAATCCTAAAGCCTTCATCTGAATGATCTAGTTTAAATATGATGCCAAATTTAATCAAGACCAAACTTGCAATGCAAAATGTATATTCTGTTAACCATATCACCATCATCATCATCTTCATCATCAGGACTGCCAATTTGCTGAGTTTTTAGATTTTTTTATTGACATATATTATACATTTCAGTCGTTTCTGGGGAAACTCTCTCACAGCTGCCTCAGCGTCTTAAAGCAGGTCTCTGTCCAGCAGCATCACCTGACAGCGTATCATCACCCGCAGCAGCCAATAATACTCTCATCTAACATCTCCATGGCGGTCACATAAGCACCTCTCACGTCAGTCACGGGCTGCTTTGCTTCTTTTACTTCCTTTCAAATCATTCTCAGTACGGCGCTTCTCTGACGACATGTTGACAGCTGTGCTAGTAATAGATTTTAAAAAACCAACCAAACTGAAGCCTGTTACAGTGATGCAGCTGAATGAGGACGGAAAGACAAAATGTTTGACAGGTCAGCGTCCAAACACCAAAATAGCTTCTTTTATTAAATGATCTTGACTTCCATATGGAAACACATGCAGAACTTAACACATTTAAAACTGGATTCAAATCTGGGGTAAAAAACTACAATACTTGAACTAGGTTGAGAATTTTGAGAAAAAAGCTGCGCAGTACAAGCACAAGAATTTATTCAAGTGTGGTCTGTCAATTTACAATGTGACGTAAAATAAATGGAACCGAAGACTGGGGTGAGCCGGGACTATGATGAAGACATGGGTGTAGACTACTGACGGTGACCGGTCAGGGAAAATAAAACTACCAACGAAGATTTCATACAAAGATTCTGACCTAAAGCGACTTTTCATTCAATTATGGTGAATGGAATTCTGCACGTTCCGTTTTGGACGAGCTGTTACGGAAGCTTTAAAAATCTCATCTCTGAGCAAGACACTGAGATGTCAGGACATTTGGTTTAGGAAAGTGGGCACTTAAAATATCGGTACATTTGCAACTAAATTAAAACATTTGGCCTTAAAAGCAAAACCAAGAAAATACCTAAAACTGAAGAAGAAACTATGCAGAAGTCACACAAAGTCTTTGCATCACCTCACTGTGAATGAGCCTACTGCTCATGAGGTAAATTCAAGCATTAAGCATCAGTGAGCACACACAAAAAATAATAATCCCCTCATCCCCTCAAAAAGGAGCCGGATTCAAACTTTATCCATTATATAAATAAAATGACAAAAATATAAAGTTGCTCCAAAATCACAAAGGCCATCCACAACATGCTCTGCATTCAAGTCATGGATGACCTACAAGCTTTCATGACCACACGCGTTCACATGTGGGAACGCGTGTCGAACTACATGTGGTTGATTTTTGCTACGGTTGTGTTTGCATGTGAGGATGCCAGAGGAAGGGCGAGCCGTTGGGATTTTGGTCTCTCCGTCGCGTGCGTGGCATGAGCGTCAAGGCTTCGTTGGCTGGATGGACAGCAGGCTGCCGAATTTGAAGTGCTGAATCACAGGGAACTTCTCCAAGCACTGGAGATGGGAGGAGAGAAAAGAGAAAAATGAGAAAAAAACAAGCAAGCATTTAAACGGAAGATGGTTAAAGCCAGAATGCCTCAAACAAAGGGCAGGCAGCATCCGACAAATGGCGTAACTTTCCGAAACTGACACTGATGCCTGCTCTTCTTTTATCCTTCATACAACTACTTTAGTCACTTTCTCTGTGTACAACACCATGAATGCTTTCCAGGAAATACTGTCCTTAAAGAGTAACTAAAGCCCCAAAGTAGTCTAATCGGCGAGTTATGAAGGCGTGGATAACGGTTTCCAGATTTTTGAAAGAAATGGTCTAATCCTGGCGATGTTTCTGAGATGATGAAAAACTGAATTAACGTTTGTCTTTGTCTCATTACTGAATGGGAGACTACTGCTGGGTTAACATTCTTTCTTGAGCTACACCCATAGATTAGCCATACTGATATATCGGCTGATATCTCACTGCAGAGATATTGGCACTGGCCTGAAGAAACCCGGTATCTGTTAGGCTATAGCTTTCATTCGCTGGGATAGGGAGCAGTGATGGCGGTGAGCAAAAGGTTGGCCGTGCCTGAAGGTCAGAGACACGACAAGTCCTCGTCTTTAAGCCCAAACGCTGAGTTAACCTTGACCTAAAGCGTTGCCGTTAACTCTTCCCTCGGGCCTTTCACTCTGAACGTGTTCAAAATGGCCGTGGATCAACCCAGACGAGGCCCTTTGTGTGTGCTGACATGGACCCAGTGTTGGGGAGCAGGGGTGGGGGTTTTGGGTGTCTGCAGTGGGGGTTGGGAGGCTGTGGAATTGAACTCTTGTGCTCAGTCTGTCTGCAGTGACACTTTCAGTCATGATCATCTGGGTGGAATAACGCGCCTCACAGAACTTTGATCTAAACAGATATTTAATCAATGACATTTGTAAAATCACATGCCTGTCAATGAAGTGTGTCTGTGTTAAAACATTTTAATAAGCTAGTTTTCGGAACTGAAAAAAGTTATGGCAAACCCGTCGATGACGTCTCCGAACTTAATCCACACGTATAGTTGTTTGAGGAAGCCATTTACGATATAGAGCACAGTGTTTTTATACGTTTTACTCCTTCCCTCCAAAGCACACTTTACGTACTGCTGGCCGTTTTCTACGGCATACCATAGTGTCCGACAGACAGGTACGTTTGATGATTTTCTAGATTTTTCAGATCCCATAAAAAGACTCAAAGCAACAACGAATGTATCTACTGACAAGTGTTGTGTGTGTATGAAGCCTGACATCTCTTCTATTAAAACATCAGCGAGCCGCTGTTGCCCTGGGCGACATGTTCCTTCATCACCATGAACACACACACTGGAGTTTATTCTGCCTCAGCCCCACACACACCGTCCCGCTGCCCCGAACACTCACTACAGCACCACATGTGGATTCATCCAACTTTTGCTAAAAACTACAGCTTCCTGTTTCAGGAATTTACTAAGGCTTCTTTGAAACTGAAAATATTTGTGTGAATCTTTTAGATTCATGGCTTCAGTAGGAACCAATGTGCTTGGAGCTGAGAGCCACAGTCAGAAAGTAGTGAGAGATGGACTAACACGGTTTGTTTTGGTCTTTTCATGAGATTTAACAATGGAAAAGTAGAGATTAACACCAGCCTTATCTGGTAAGTGTTTTTTTGAGTGTGTTGCAGTCTGGATTTCATTCATTTCCCTCTAGTATGTAAATGAAGCTGCTGAGACTTACAACTAGCTCGTTTTTAATGTTCACCGAGACGAATTATCCATCTCAAGCAAGTTTCAAGCCTGTGCGAGTTGATTGTTGTCTATAGTGCAGTGAAATGAAGTGAACCCAACAGCTGCCTGAAAACCCCCACTTATACACGACTGGCAGTAAACGGGCTAAAAGGTGCAAAAACGCGAGTAGGGGCCTTTAAAATGTATAGGTGGTGAGAGCAGTATGGACAATACTGTGTAATTCTGTGTAATCCATTCAAGTCAAGCTAACAGGCCAAGTCCATCCACCAGCTTCCCTGAGCGTGTGTCATTTCACGCACTCAGTTTGTTCCAAACAGGCGTCAAGGCCCCAGAATCGCCTTCTCTCACACAGAAAATGGTGGATTCTCTCTCTCGGTCTAGTACAACTCCCTGCCCGGAACCCTGTGTGGGGCCAGGAAAAGGGAGAGAGGAATGCAAGTCTGCTGATGGTTGCTCCAGGCTTGGAGGAAGGTCGGGACAGAGGGAGGGGAGGATTTAATGAAGGGAACGGCAGGGGTGGGGGTGGGGGGGGCAGACAGCTTGGCCCCTCAGCTCTTTGGGAAGACTCACAGGCTGCTCTGGAAAACACAGGATGTGGGCATGCAGGCGGGGAGAACGGGCTTAGACATCCCAGCAACCCCACCCCCAACCGCCCACACACACACACACACACACCCATTCTTTCCATTCCTCTCTTAACCCTTTCCTGCCTCTCTCCCAGTGTTCGGGCCTTTCGCTCATAAGGAACCTGCTCACAGTCGGCTTTCAGCAGAAACCTGATTTCTGAAACACAGTTTCTGTAATCAGGGTGAAGGATTACAAGAAATCCAGTTTAAACAGCTTCTGGTTCTAGTTTCTTGACCACGTATTGCCTAACCGGGTTTCTATTTGAATATGTGCATTTCAAAGCCGTCATAGGAAAAACATCAGTGCTGAGGGAGGAAAGAAAAGATCATTACATGTAGCTATGCCTCTATGTATCCGAAATAATCAAGTTCAAAGTGAAAGAGAGTCTGAAGTCCAGCCGTCCAAAAGCTCCAAACAGAAAGAAACACACCTTCGAGCTGCAGCGTACCAGAATCTGCTGGTAATCTTTACTTAAGCCATTCCTAAGGTGGAAACAAGACTAAAGCGCTTTTTTCACAGAGACGCTGCAATGCTGCCGTAAAGAAGACCGGTCATTACGCCGGCTTTGCTTTCTTACACTGAACCAAACAAAAAAAGGATTCTGGAAAGGTAGGCGGAGCTGATCGTCATAGCAACGCTATTCCAGCAGTTGGGAAACAACACAGGGAGCTTTGGTGCTGAGAAGCTGCAGCCTTTATTCACTGACAGACTGTAACCTCCACTGTACATTACACACACACACACACACACACGTGCCCGTCCTGCCGGCTCAAAGGCGGCACAACAATGCCCCCCCATTCCGTGCTCGTATATATGACTGCGTAAGAATCCCACCTCGAACAGGCTGTAGAAAAGGGGCTGGTCGCTGTGAGCTAAATGCTTCCATCAACCCTTTACTATGGTTGCCATCTTTAGTGTGTTAGCATTGTAACATTTGCTAATTAGCCTGAAACAAAAGTCCAGCTGAGGCTGATGTGATTGTCATTAGTTTGCAGGTATTTGGTCATAAAGCAAACAAAAAACTAAATGATTTAAATCGTTTATTACATAAAGTAAATGACAGTGTGCATATAATATCCTGCAAATTATTATCAAAACTAATAAATAAATTCAATCAGCTGATAAAAAAGTGGGACGCAGAGTCGCAGCAGAGAGAGGGAGCGTGTGAATATGGACAGAGGAGTGGACGTGATGTAAACACTCTTTGATGGTGAAGCGTGATGTTACTCTACAGTTGTGCTTCATCAGTGAAGTGTGTGAACTCCACTGCAGACTGTGGAAACAGTCAACAGGCAGACACATCGCCGTTCTAGCCGCTCGTCTCTGTGGAACGTCTGTTCCGCACTGCGCCGCATTCCTCTCAACTACCATCAGCTGCTCGTGCTCGCTCTCCCTCCTCACCTCCTTTCACTTCTCGTGCATTACTTCCTGTTGTTGACCGTATGTTGCTGTGGCTGCTTTGACATACAGTACATGCAGTACAGTCTGCTGTAGTGTAAAACCTTTTCAAATTGTTGTAAATTGTTGTTAATAACTATTAGATATATCCTGGCCATTCCAATGAATTAAAAAAACATGACTATCGCGCACCATTTAGTATGATGTCCTTATACAGACGGACCTTCTCTCAGCACCCCCAACTGTGGCTGACTTCCAGCGTCCCTGGTTGGTACATATGATGTAGTGCAAAATTATTAGAAAAACGAAAAAACAACAAAATGTAAGATTAAACTAAAATGAAGATAACAAAACAGATGGACATTTTCTCCGCGCTGTGTCAACACACACACTTCAGTGGAACCAACAGGCTGCATGTTGGGCATATCATTTAGTGCCAAATATTATCAAAACCACTAAAATGAAGATAAATTAAAATACACACGGTAGATGGGGCGTTTGGCCTACATAGAACAGGCTTTGCTTTCGTTGTAACACTCGTTTCTTTGCGAGACCGTGAGAGCAAACAGCAAATGACCCGCTAATTCCAATGTTTTAAAATATTATTGTAAATCTCAACATTTTCATTAATTAATGGGTTGATGGCAACTGCCCATGCATTATTAATAAAATATGAAATAAAAATATGTAAAAAAAAATAAATAAATAAATAAAAATCGGTCGGGTCCAATCAGGTTCGGACAGAGAATAAAAGCTAAAAGTTAGTCATTGTTCATTTTCTAGGGACAATAAATGTCTGTACCTAATTTCATGGCAGTCCATCCAAAAGTATTTCAGTCTCACCCACAAATGTCAGCCTCATGGTGGCGCTACAGCGAAAGTCAGCGGATCACCAAAGTCAGACATTTAATGGGTCCAAGAGGACGAACCCGAATGACTTTGTTGATCCTCTGACTTTTCCTCTAGCGCCACCATGAGGTTGACATTTATGGTTTTAGTGTAATGTCTCAACAGCTATTGGTGCAGTCGTTCATGCTCCCCTCAGGATGAACTGTAATAACTTTGGCGATCCTCTGACTTTTCCTCTAGCGCCACCATCAGGTCAGATTTTTGAATTGTCCGGTGCTTTGGTTTCAGCCTCTGCTGTACTTTCTGTATTTAATGCTAATTAGCAAATGTTTGCATGCTAACATGCTAAACTAAAGTGGTGAACATGGTAAACATTATATATCTTAACATCAGCATGTTAGCATTGTCATTGTGAGCATGCTGACATTAGCATTAACGTCGAAGCACTGCTAAGTACAGCCTCACTGTGCTGCTAGCATGACCAACTCTTCTTCTTAAACATCGCTGAAAAATCTTTTTAGACAGAGTTTCTAACAGTCACTTTTCAGACTCAAATCAGTTCATTTCAACAGAATCGCCGTGATCAGTGGATTTCTTTCTGCAGGCCAAGTAAAATCCTCACAATGCTTTAGCACAGATTTCAACTTCGGTGCTAAGAAAACTCGCACCGTTGAGCGAATACAAATCTCCACAGTGCAGTCTGAGGTCCAAACTGGATGGATGGATGGATGGATGGATGGATGGATATATATATATATATATATATATATATATATATATATATATATCACACCGTCCATTTTATATAACTGCTGGGGCATAAACTGCCTCACCACAGAGATGGACTGACTGCATGGTCTGCAGTCAGTAAAAACAGGAGTGGGTGGTACAAATTACATTCCCTTGAAGTAACTGTGGTAATGCAAAGTCTCATTAGCAAAGGAGAGCACAAACTTTGACAAAGATTTTTTCTAGATTTTGTATTTATGCAGTTTAAATTTTGTGGTTTTCTATGTAAGTTGTAATTTATGTTCTTTTCACTTAGTTTTTTAAATTTTGGGTCAGCCAAGACTACAAGCAGCAATATTCAACTGATGCTTTAAAACCTGCATGGACTCTTTCGCCACCAAGCTATTTATCAGACCGATAAATCACCGAAGAACTGGACTGATCCGTGACGATGAGAGAGAGCGCAGCAGGCGTACCTCGGCCTTGTACATTCTGATCAGACCCTGGTTGACTTTGGACCAGGAAGGAACAGCGCTGATGTTCCACAGCTGGTTGGAGTGTTCAGCAAACGGACCAGTCTTCATCTACAGAAGAGGGAAAGAGTGACAAAGATGAGGTGAAGAGGGACAAGTGAGACGTCTGGTGTAGCTCATCCACACTCATACAAAAAGGACAGGACTTGGATTTCACACTGTGTTGATTACGTAGGAGAATGACAAGGAAATGAAGCATGTTCATTACTGCATCGAAGCAGGCAAAGTGTACGTTTGTGCGCAGGCTTAAGTCACAAAATGATGCTTAATAACCATCTAACTCCAACCTTTGATTAACAGATATTGTATATAAATCACAGTTCCCCTCTTTAGTTAATTCTATTGCACCACAAGGTTTGAATGACTTAACAGGACAGCTCTTAAGCCTTCCTTTTAGTCCTCTTGAAACCATCATTAAAGCCAAACTCTGTTTTTAGAGTATCAAACACTCAGCGGCTGTGAAGAGGTTTGGGTTTCATCAGTGACGGAGCTTTGGTCAGCCCGAGTTGAGTCAGCTACAGTGGATCCAATGACGACCCATGTTCATGGCAGAAAAGCCATGTTTTGGCAAAACTGAGTTTTTGGAACATAGCAAGCTTATTCAGTGGAGAAGCACACGGTGAGAATGGGTCACCGGTGGAATCCACCGTAAACAACTGAATTCGAGCTGACTGAAGCTGCTTTTCAGTGTGTAATTCCCAAAACAAATACTACACTGTAACCCGGACTACTTCCACACATTCCACTACCGAATAAATCTGATCGTACCTGCCCCTTTCTCAATAACAAATACAGATGGCCCCCCCTTTTTCTTTTCACAGATTACATCAAATTCAATACATACTCAAAAGTCAATGACAGTCATCTTAACATAAATGTTACTCAGTAAGATCATAATGTCACAAACATTTTCTTAAACTGAATAATATTTGAGCAACATTTTAAGTCACTGTCCGGAGAATTCCACAGTTTCACTCCATACAGTGAAATACACATCTGCTTTAATGTAGCAAGTGCATACGGACGTTTGCAATTACATTTCCTTCTATGATCCTCACCGTATCATCTTAATATAAACAACACATGAGTAATAACATTTTTAAATCAACTCACTTTTTAAAATTTCAACACGTGACTGGATAAACTGCTATGTTCTCTTACATCCACCTCGCTTATTATCCTCATTGCTCTTTTCGGTAATCCATAAAGACTTTAGTCATATGCGTGTTGCCCCACACCTCTGTGCAGCAACCAAAATATGGAAGAATAAGTGATCAGTACACAATATGAAGTGCAGCAAATCTAAAATCCTTTGCTTTGTTCAAAACCGCAAAACTTTTACACACTTTTCTCCTTATATATTCTATAGGAGGTTTCCAACCAAGGGTGTGGTTCATTCTGACTCCCAAACTTTGCTTCAAATACTTTCAATGAACTCCCTCTATAAACATTTTGAATTGATCATCCTTTTTTCAATTACCGAAAACCGTAACATGAGTTTTTTATTTTTGTGCAAACCACTTTTCAAGCACTTTAGAAAGCGACGACACTGCTCTGTAGTTGTTCGAAGTGTTTGTGAGCGTTTTTGAAAAGTGGGACTACCTTTGCTATTTTCTTCCACCTAGTTTCCTTCAACCTCTCATAATATCCGTTAGTTTGTCTCATTATTGTTGTCAACTTATTTTTGTACATTGTACATTTCTGCAGTCTTAGTTTGATATTTAACATAATCTCTATGTAATTTGTGTTTCTTCGTGCATGCCTTTTGGAATCTCCTCGTCAGCCAAGGCTTTTTTTAACCATGTTGTTTCCTCCTACACAGCAGTATAGGACAATTCTTGTCATACAGTGATATGTAAGTCATATGCTGCATTCGCCTCCTCCACATATACTCCAATCCAGTCTTCTTCTAAAAAGGTCATTCTGGAATTTATTTTTTTATTGTTTCATCTGTTCTTAATCTAACAAATGAGGGCCGATATATTTCCTTATTTTTCTTGAGTTGACAATCATTTTATAAAAACAGGTAAATCATCACTTATGTCATTTCTTTATAGCTCACTATGAATAGTATTCTGAACTTCATTTGTGAAAATATCAATTATTGTAGCACAAACTAGTCACTCTACCAGGCTGCGTGATCACTGGGTGTATGCTCCTACTATATAATCATCCATGTTTGCATTGAGGAAGTGGATATTGAAAGCCCTTCATATTAACCAGGCTTTTCTGTAATTGATTCTCTCTACTAAAAAGGTCTACATTTGACCCTGGTGTTCTATAGATACAGGCATCTTTTCCAGCTCACTTTCAACAGCTATACATTCCAACACAACATCCGTGACTGTTCTACATGTTTAGCCATGTTTCAGACAAAGCTATTATTTTGAACGGACTTCTGAATGCATTCAAATATTCACTGATCTTATTGAAATTTGCCTAAAGACTTCTACAGTTGAAATGAATGAGTGAAAAATGATCCCCTAACTTAACGCTCACATTAAATTGATCATCAGTTTAATAATTACAAGTGTCATTGATACAATTAAACACATGGCTTTCCGGATCGACATCATATTCATAATCCTGCATCCTATGTTCAGTGAGGCGGGCTGCTCGGGCCTTTTGTACAATAAGCAGTTCCAAAACGACGCAGGCCACCTGTCCCGTAGTGGTGAAATCTTCAAAGTAGATCCTCTGATCATTCACCCGAATGTTTTTCTTTGCAGCAAGTAAAACTCTGTGTTGTAGCTTTGAAATCCAACCACAACTGACAACTGAATTCTGTCCCGTCCTCGACCCAAATGCCCGGTGTGCCCGTTCAACGTGTAGGTCACTACTCGCATCCAAGTTCTCACGTAACGGTCTCTCCACAAAACTGATCGGATCGTTTCCTTCACAATTTTCAGGCACCGAGTAGTTTCTCGTTCTTCCTTCGGGCTCGTCTTTCAAGATCCTCACAGTTTGCTTCCAACTGTTTCTGCACGTGCAGGGTTTGGATCAACACTATTAATATTCCTTTCATGGTCTTCATTTTCTGAAATCCTCACTTCTGCTGCATCCATTCTTTTTTTCATATCTCCCAGAGCTTCCCGTAGTTCAGTAATTTCTCTCTTCAGTGTTCCAAAGTTTACTGAAGTTTCCACGCCGAATTCTCTCGATAGTTCAGCGATGCCCGACACGTCTTCCATGCTCCCATCGGTTGAGTGTTCTCGGGAGATTGTTTGTGTGTGCCAGGCTCCCGTTGTTTGGTAGAATGCCTTTGCTTCTCCTTTGCCATTTTCTTCCTTGTCACTATTCATCCACTATAAAAGTGTCTTGTTTCGATTGCGATGATATATTTTAGAAGCATCTCAATCCAGAAACTTAGATAGTTCAGTTTGCTTGCGCAGAGTAACAACTAGTTCACCAGCCAGGCAGCCATCTTGATTCGGGAGCGTCGGTCAGCTCATCGTTTTGGTTTTCTTGGCCACAACGTGGTTTTGATTCACTCTCACGGTTCTCATCGCTTTGGCTGAAAACTACCGGCTCAGCAGCAAACAGCAGACCGACACTGTTAGCGACTAGCTGGTGAACACAGAGCGTTTAGCAGCTAAAGGGCCTGATATTGTTCTCAGGAGCCGGTGGAGACCAAACACAGAGCTGACAGAGAGAGAATCATCAGATGACCAGTAAAACAGCTCCAAATGAATGCTAATGCTGTTCTGTGTCTGTTGGATGTGTGAATACGCAGCTGTTTCCTCACAAGTATTACGCCACATCAACTTTAAGGGTGATAATATTTGCTTGTTTGCGCTGCACCCAAGTGGCTGAAAATCAGTTATTGCATGTTTAAAGCAGCATTTAGTACATTTTTGGGGCACATGAGGGCAGCAGAAAAAGCTGTAAACAACATTGTGGGTGAAGTCACAGACGTTCCAGCCAAAAAGAGAAAGATGCTCATCTCTGTACAGCTGGGGGGAACGATAATTCTCTGCAGGCTTGTCACTGTGAGCGACATCTGTCACATTACATGTAGTCATTTGACCTGTTGTTAATATTAAAATGTTGATTCGTGCAGCTTTAAATATGACATATGAGAGGTGGCTGTAAAACTGTTTTGCACTCAAGCAACTGATAAAACTTCTCATCGGGGAAGCAATTTTCCAAAAGGACAGCATCATTTTGGCATACTTTTGAATTAATCTGCACATTTGACTTTATTTCCATGTAGATATTGAAAGATATTGAAATGGTAAGAAATGTTTTGGAAGGGCAATATTAATGCCAGAAAAAAACGTGGAAATTGTCACACAAACCTAAGGCAGTGTGGGATACAGCCATGAATTACAGGTTTGAGAATGTATTTATATACTTTGATCACAGATCTCATATCACTTTGATCTAATACAGAAAATCTCTTTACTGCAGGGAGTGCAGTCCCTGTGGAGTTTATTGATGCTGCTGGCTGGCTAGTCAATGATTAGAACTTAAAAGCTGCACTCCCCAGCACCCAACAGTGCCCCCACTGCAGATGTCTGGAACAGCAACTGTGGAAATGATCCTACAAGCACATTGAACCTGGTTATGTAGCCCCTAATGCTGTGATGGTACGGTTGTTTCTGATTACATTTTTCTCGGCTCCTTTATCCTTTTTAGGTTTGCTCTCCTTTAGATAATATGCTTAAAATGAAGCTGAAGGAAAAATACAGAGCAAGAGGAACGAGTGCGACTGCACACAACAGCCTGGTTTCCTCAGTCACCCTCATAATGAAAACATGCCAAAAAAGCTACTGATTACATTGCTTTCTTATTACATTGATTACTCCGAATACATTCTGGAATCAACGAGTGAGTTGAGCTTACAGACAAAAGAACAATAGGTAGGAAGCCACTGTGACAAGTACGACTGACAAAAACAAATGAATTCAGAAATGAATGAAGTGAGCACTATAGACTGTTTTCCCACCATTTTCTCCCAAGAGGCAGAGGAACCCAAACCCAGACCCTGCGGCATCAATCTAACAACTCCTCCCTTTCCACCCCCCCACTGCTGTAGACACTTTCCAGGGCCTCGCATGAGAACACATGGGGGAAGGGCATGGAAGAGGGAGGAAAGGGGGGTGGAGACAGCCCATATTCCCTGGAGGAAGGAGTGATTCACAGCAGTATGTGGGGAAGGAAGTGACTCATGTTCAGGACGATGCACGTACACACACACACACACACACACACACACACACACAGCCTTGTGTGTGAATTAAAAAAAGAACATGAGTTTGAAGTATCCACATGTGTGTGAATAGGAGGAAAATACTTGGGTGTACATATGGAGCGTTGCATGCTTCCAGGCCTGTCTGAGCGACAGTACACAAAAGAGGAAAAACAAGTCTGCAGTCAAGACTGACGTCGAGTAATAGATCCAAGAAAGGAAAGAATCACTTACCAAAAATAAATACTGTACATTTAACATGTTTTTGTAACCGTCTTTTCACCAGTGAGAGTTAACTGGTGAACTATTACGCCTCGTGTTGTTGCTATGGTTACCGAAACCTTGCACTTTGAGTTAGAATGGAACCACGTTTAAAGTGTCCCCATGTTTTAACCACTATTGTGACTGACTAGCACTAGCGGGCCAGCTACACCAGCTAGCCCTGCGAGTATTTTCACGACAACAAGCTTCTAGAACCAAACATTTCGCAAACAAGTGCGTATGAATTTTGCTGGAGGACTTTCTGGTGTGACCAGGCCTCAACTCTTCTCTTTATGACTAAATGAGCCATTTGGCTTTGGTAAGCAAAGCCTCTGCAGGTGACCAGCTGAACTTTCAAAGTTTCAAACAGCAGTACACCACCGCCTTTTATTGGTCCGCAGTGTCATCAGATGTTTCCACCTGGGCTCTGTTCTTCGAACACGGATACGCGAGTTAGCTTGATTTGATCCTTTTACGATCTGACGCCAGTCTGGATTTTTCAGTTCTTCAAAAGCTGGCTTAAAATGTATCTGGATCTGTTGTCATAGCAACAAGTCCTTAAGCCCAAACCGGCCAAAGCAAACTCGATTATATGAACTCATTTTCAGATGCAAATGACTCCTTTTCTTAGACGTATGGTGAGTTGTTTTTATATAATCATGATTTTAGATGAGAACATTTAGGTTACTGAGCCATCATGTTGGTGTAAGTAGCAAAATATAATATCAATATAAATATACTTTGAACAAAGTTTACTTTGAACAAAAAGTGAAAAAATACATTAACGTTGAACCCTGGTATAACAATAATGGAAGTGTATGGCACACCACCAGAATATTGTTGTACTGGAAGACGGTGAAGGATGCTGTGCAAACATTTCAACACGTTTTACTGGCCAGCCTGTGTGCTCTGCTGCTGTCAAAGACCAAGGTAGTGCTTCTTCGTGGTTGAAAGGCCACCATGTTTCCTCCACTAACTTACATTTCAATTCAAGGGAAAGAAAAGGGAGAGAAAGCCAGACAGAAAACATATCAGGGCTGCGACTAACTATTATTTTCCTTATTGATACATTTTGATTCAATTATTTCCTTGATTAATTGTTAGTTATATAGTTTATTAAATGTCAGGAAAAAGTGAAAAAAAGAGTCTATTTTCAGAGCCCAAGGTGACATCTTCAAATGACCAGTTTACAATGATATAAAACAGACAAAAGCAGCAAATCCTCAGTTTGGATAAGCTGCAATGACCAAAACGACTAATTAATTATCTAAACAGTTGCAGATTCATTTTCTGTCAATCGACTAACCGTTTAACCAACTCAGCTCTAAAACTCAGTCACACCAAAGATACCAAAGTAAAGTCAACAAAACTGACAATGAAGAAGACAAAACGACAGAGTGAAGTCACAAAAAATTCTAATTGAGAAACGGATGAGGAGAACCACGGAGGCCCTTCTTGACACAACAGCAGCATCCTTTCATGACCGTGAGGAGGAGGGAGAGGTCAAGCAGCAGCAGGAGGAGGAGGAGGAAAAAGGGAAGGAGGTGCTACGTCTGAGTGGGAAGGAGGAAAAGGATGTAGCTGCTACACCAACGCCCTCCTCTACTACTACCCCCCCTCCCTTTCCTCCAAAACCAAAACAAAGCACACAATTCCAGCTCTGGCACTCTACCAACAGAGTCCATCTGCCTTACCCCCGTCTTCCTTTTCCTGGACAAAACCACATTCAGCTGTGGTCCACCAATTTAATTCCAACAGCTACATCAGTACAAAGTAGATAGGATACAGCAAGAAAAAAATGGAAATATTAAATACATTTAAAGGTCCAGTGTGGAGGATTTAGTGGCCTCTAGTGGTGAAACTGCAGTTTGCAGCCATGTGAACCCGCTCGCCTCCCCCTCCCCTTCCAAGCGTTTAGGAGAAACTACGTTGGCTGCAAAACTGGCGAAAAACGCCAACGGCCCTCTCTAGAGCCAGTGTTTGGTTTGTCCGTTCTGGGCTACTGTAGAAACATGGCGGTGCAACATGGCGGCCTCCGTGGAAGGGGACCCGCTCCCTCTGTAGATATAAACGGCCTATTCTAAAGGTAACAAAAACACAACGCTTCTTATTTTCAGGTGATTATACACTAATGAAAACACACTTATGAATATTATGTTCCATTTCTGCAGACAGCTGCTCCTAAATGTTCCACACTGGAGCTTTAAAGAAATTGGAAGAATTCAACCACACAATGAGGGTAATGTCCACTAGGGGGCAGTACTCCATATTTGATACCTCCCCACGTAATGCAGAATTGACAGATTGTTCACACCCTTTGTCAGGAAACAAAAATAAAAAATAAAAAACTTAGAAAACAGCAGGAAAGCTGAGGTCAACTAAACTAACCCCTGGTTTATGGCTAATTTCCAGCATTAATATACAAATTTAACCTGTCAGCAATTTTTTACATTTTCTATCTCTTGACAGTTTTATCTCAAAAGGTCCACAGAGATATAAATTTGGAATGAGGTATTCCAGTGTTTCAGTTTTACTACATTTGTATCACTTTTAAGAAAAAGATTTTCGGTGTAGCCCCGAGGTTAGCATCAACTTCAGCCTGGAAGAAAACAAAGTCTTCCCTGATGCACCCTAATCTGGAGTATCAGGGACACTGTGTCTGGAAAGAGATGTTGCTGTTAAATGATTTGAATGTATTTTTTCCACAGCAGCACAAACTAAATTCCATCCACCTCATTCATGAATGTAAGTCCAATATTCACTCTCTCTGTTTTGGTCTCCACCAACTCCTGAGAAAAATATCTGCTTAGCTTCTAAATGCTCCAATGTCTTCACCAGCTAGCTGTTAACGGTGTCTGTGTGCTGTTGGCTGCAGGGCAGGTAGTGTACTGTGGGTTCATCAGGGCTTCTTTTGTTGAAAATAACTGGCTGCTGCTGCTGGAAGCGAGGTTGATGAGAACAAAAACAGTAAAGTTGTGGGGTGTAAAGCCAAAACAATGAACTGAAAGATGCAAAAGCTTCCGTAGAGCTGAGCAGAACTGCAGATTGCTAATTCTCTGTGGGTTCATCACTATGAAAGACACCTTTCACATTACACATGGTCATGTGACCCACTGTAAATGTAAAAATATTGATTAGAGCGGCTTTAAAGTATTCTATTCTAAGTTGTCCTGTTTTGTCCATATAATGCATTGAAGTACAATGCCACCATAGCATGGACTCAAATTTTAAAACCTATTTGACACTGCTCAAAAACATTAGAAGCATAACGAGGGAGTATATAGTGCATGCCCCCTATCATTTTGTAAGGTGAATATGCAGTGTGCATGTTGAATGAAAGTACACAGATCACACGAGTACTTGTTTGAGCAAACAAAAAGCAGATTAAAAAAAAGAAATCAAATGTCCCACCTCATTTATGAACTTGATGCAATCCAGAAACATGTAGTCTTGGTGATACTCGTTCACCACCCTCTCATCGATAAAGTGCCGAGGCTCCAGTGTCGGGTGATCTGAAGGGAGAATGAGCTGTAAGTGCACATGTTCGCCACCCGGTGTCACCATTCACCTACTCCTCTCCCTACGCTGTGGAGAGGTAGGGATGTGTACATTTATCAGTATCATGGGGACTGACCTTCTACCACTACACAGGATGACCAGAACTGCAGCAATGACTTTTAATCAGCATTAGCAGAGTTTTCTGTCTTTCTGACATGTGACAGCAGGAAAAGCACAGGTGTAAATCAAATGAATGACGGCTGAATTCCATTTAGCTGCTTCAGTTTCAGGGTCCTGGTATTGTTCATGCTGGCTCACTGTCGTGGCTGAGGACACCTGACTAGGACAGAGCCAATGTTAATGTAATTAGTAACACCTGTGGTTTTCCTACGATGAGTCAAAATGACTGCGGTGAAAAAGTCTTATTGTCTACAATTCTAAAGATCACGTCAGCCCTGTTTTAGATTGGCTTTTAAATCTCAATGTTAAGCACTATTGTTTTATAGCATTTCATGGCCTACCTATACTTGAGAGCTTCAATCAGTTCCTCAGACAACAGGGACCTCTGTAAGGTGCTTTCACACCTAACCTGCGTGGTGGAGTTCAAACAAACTCATCATCAGTCACTTAGGCTGGTGTGAAAGCTGTCAGTGGAACCCTGGTGCAGACCACTCAACCAGACACTGGTGCGTTTTTTGTTTAGGTGTGAAATCAAAGCAGACCGACCACAGGATTTGATGATGATGATGATGATGATGATGAATGTGATTTTAGCATAAATTCAAAAGCTAAACTACCATTAAATCCGTCTGCTGATCGTGAACCGTTGAGGAGACGATCTCCTGATCTGCAAGCTATAAGTACTGTACTGCCTATATTTATGCAAGATCATTTGGTAACCATGGTAACACATATGTGCGTCACCACAGGAGGGCTGTGATTTTCCCTGATCAATCAGAGACTGAGTTAAACCAGAGGTGCATTGAGCAGTTTCCCAATAAAAAGTGAGTGAAGTGTAGCGACCACGTAATATTACGGTACAAAATGCTTCTTTCTTGTCCCGTTTCTGCACGTTCGTCACTATTTATATATGATAACGATACATGAGGACCAGATGCAGTCTGGATTACTAATGCAGAGAGGTAAGTAAACACATCAGGCCCTGTAGCGCTGATGATGCAGGATGACATCACCAACACTGTCCAATCAATGAGTTAACAGTCAGTCCATATGACCTCATGTTTCCTCCTTTTGGTTTGTTAGTAATAGTCAGTGTGAGTGTTCTATTTAAACAAGATATGTTTGGACCGAAAATGATCACATATTTGTTGTTTGTCCTTTTTTCTGTTATTGTTATTATTTTTTTAATCACAGAGAAAAGTCTTGCCTAGTTTTCTATAGAACATTTTCACACGCTGTGGTTAAGGTCTGGTTAGGTTTAGGCACAGAAACCACTTGGTTAGGGAAACAGCATGATTTGGGTTCAAACACCCCGTCGCCAGAAAAAGGGCAGCAAATGTTCCCCATTCTGACAGTGTAACATCAACATTATAGCACTACATGTCCCAACCTCAATTACCCCATCTGCATCCTCCTCAGATACAGCCAGGCTCTTACCTATAAACTGGGAGCTTCCCCAGATGAAGGGTAGAAACTGGAAGTCATCCAGGCCCCACACACCCTGGCTTCCAGCTGGCTCCATTCTGTAGGTCCTCTGCAGCTTCCGCATCACTGAGAGATACCTGCGAAAACACATTACAACACAACAGCGTACACACACACACACGTACACGCACACACGTACACACACACGTACACACGTACACACACACACACACACGTACACACGTACATACACACACACACGTACACACACACACACACACGTACACACACACACACACGTACACACACGTACACACACACGCGTACACACACACACACACACACACACGCACACACACACACACGCACACGTACACACACACACACACACACACACACACACACACACACACACGTACACACACACACACACACACACACACACACAGAGCAGGATGTTGTAGAGGGTTAGAATAGACAGTGATCAATATCAACAGTTAAGCTAATACCGTGCTAGCTGCACTCTGAACTAGAGACAATGTTGGGATTGTCCATATCATGGACACTACTGTTTTAGTTCCACTGTTGGAATGTTTGAGGACACTAATAACTATACTACCATCATCCAAGGTTTCTGCCTCTTAAAGGACGTTTTTCCTTGCCACTGTGGCCAAGTGCTTGCTCATGGTGGGATTTGTTGGGTCTCTGTAAATAATATTAAAGAGTACGGTCTAGACCTGCTCTACAGGAAAAGTGCAGCGAGATAACTTCTGTTATGAATTGGCGCTATATAAATAAAATAAACTGAATTAATAAGTAGATACATTTCGCACAGGATTCCGGCACATGGCAGAGGTAAGTAAAGTGCACTGTGTAGTGAATATGGAGTGATTGTGGACAAAGTCTACAGCTAGCGGCGCTGGGAGGTTTTAAAGCTCACTGTAAAGAGAACCAAACTGTTAAGATAGATAAACCAAAGTGCTGGACAAATTGAAAGTTTGGCCTGATGATGGAATTACATGGAAAGTGAGAGGATCACCAACTTTATTAGGATTCATCCTCTGGGGACCATAAATGTCTGTCTGTACAAAATCTCACGGCAATCCATCCAGTAAGTGAAATATTTCAGTGTGAACCAAAGCGGTGGAGCCGACTGGCAGACAGAATGAAACACATTATCTGTATAGCAGTGCTTAACATGAAGCAGAGCACAGCAGTAACAGCTCACCTGTTAAAAACCTTAAAAATGATAGCCAGCTGATCATCTACCCTGAGAGCTCCAACCTTACAGAGACAGCAGAGGAACGCAGCAAAAGCAGCTTCATGACCTGAGAAGATAAAGATACACACGTTAAAGATCTTCAGACGTGAACAGATCTGCGTGACGTCCGTTCCTGGATTTGACAGTAACAGGAGGAACAAAACTTGACAATATTAATCAAGCTACTACTTCTGCTTTTAACTATACAACTTACTACTACTACAATCAGTTCCATTACTTTTAGTTCAGATAATCCTACTGATACTAGCACTACATTACCTTCTGCCTGCTTCATTATTACCTATTATTCAGAGTAACCTTAACAGGATATTTGGCCTTTTGTCCAAATGTCTTCTTTACAAAAAGCTGGATTCCAAGGAATCCATTTTAAATTTCTTGACACTCCTGCTCCATACATTATTATAACCTAGTTTCCGATGCATCTACAGGACATTTGGCTTACACATTTATTAAAGACATTTCAAATTCACGTGTAGTATTTTAAAACACTCAAGGTCTTTTTCCTTGTCTTGTTATTTTTTACAGCTTCACTTTTGTAGGACTAAATGCCTGCTGACTTGGTAAAGCTCTGGATCAAGCCTACTTTGTACACAGTGCTGGAGCTGCAGTGCATCATTGCACCTCCCGGTGGCCAAACATACACTATTGTCTGTGTTGCATATCTACAGCCTGAAATATAACACGCAGCTCTGTCATCTCTCAACATGACAGATCTCAACAGGGTTATGGACAGAAGTGCTGTGATTGGCCTGCAAAACTGCAAGGTTGGGATTAGGGAATAGATCAACTGTTACATTTAGAGATAAATCATGAAATGGTTGTAATGTTTAGTTTAAAGGATCGGTCCGCCCAAATTACATTTTCTCACTTATCTCTAGAGGTTATCTGTCTAAGTGAGAGCTGACTAACATTAAAGATGGTGGGGGTTATGCAAAGGTTTGGTGCAGTTTTAATGTTAGCGGGACAATGTCGGCAGGAACAACCCAAACTTTTCTAATGTAACACCGCAAAGAACCGCTAAATGCAATACAATATGACATATGGTAGCAAAGTTTTTGCTTTACGTTTTTAGATATTTTTTTAGTATTGTTGGGGCATTTTAGCCTTTATTAGATAATACGTAGCGGGAAACTTACAGGAAAGGAGGAGGGAGAGGGGCAGGGATGACTATGATTTTATACTGCCCCATAACTTCTGTTAAACAGCTGATTAACCTGAGTGCCTAGTATAGAATTACAGTATTGGACTGAAACATAAAACAGCAACACACAGACCTGTTCCATAGTCTATCCTGGTGGCATTCCCCACAGACTCTTTCAGATAGACAGCTATCTCTGGAGCTGCAGCACATCTGTCAGCAGGGAGCAGTCCTGACACCAAGGCCTCTGCTTCCTACACACACACACACACACACACACACAAGGCATCTACATACAGAGCATGTGGTCGTATGCATGGCTGTGAGAGAGTGCGTGTGTGTTAAATTAAACATGGGGAAGCTGTGTGGACTGTGTGGAATGAGATTAGTTACAGTCTCATTTAGGGATGCACTGTATTGGCGCAGACACTGACCTAATTAAGCGGATTGGGTGTCGGCCAGACGTGGCTGATCCGCAGTAAACACAGTTTTCTGTTCTGCCCAGTTCACTTAATGTGGTGACAATAAGTGCATTTTAATGTGAAAGCAGTGGTAGGCCTTTACTTTAAAACTGGATATTCGCTGTAACATTAACTAAAATTAATTAACAATGAAGTTTTAGCAACTGCAGTCATAAAACACTGCGGAGGAGCTGCGCTGCTTCAGGTCGGTTTTGGTTTGTGAGAAAAAACAGGCACGAACAGGCAAAGTGTTCTGGTGAAGAGATGTAGAACATGGACACACAGAACGGCGATGCAGCGTCAGCTCTGGTCACAGCCCCTCACTGCAGCTCAGCGCGGTCTGAATCTGCAGGAACTGTGTGTGTAACATGCACTAGACGAGCTGACCGTGATGGCGTGTCTTAATGCAAGAACCTGCCCGTTCATAAAGCTTAGCTTTATCTTTCTTTCATATATATATATATATATATATATATATATATATATATATATATATATATATATATATATATATATATATATATATATATATATATATATATTCTACTGTGTTTATTGTTTCGCACCTAAATACTAAAGCAAATCCCTCATGTGTGTGAACCTACTTGGCAATAGAGCTGATTCTGATTGGCTATGACTGAAACTTGTACAACCCTAAAAAGGATAGCGTGATCCGCCTCACTTGTAGTTAACAACTGATATGTAGTTACAGTCTGTCGTTACCTTACCCATAGCCGAATGATGGTAATCAGTACCACGCAGAGCTTTACCGATTTCACATTTTGGAAAATGTAGAACGCTGGTATCAGATCGGCATCAGACAGTGTTTAAAAAGTGCTAGAGCAACGTTTATTTTCCAGAGATCCCACAATACTGCCGGAAAGAAGATTACGCAGGCTTTGCTTTCTTACACTAAACATACGTTTATACAGAACGGAGAGGCAGAATAGCCGCGCAACAATCCCGCCTTGAACAGGCTGTATAAAAGGGGCTCTTGTCTGAGCTCTTGGACGTGTGTGTGTGTGTGTGTGTGTGTGTGTGTGCGTGTGTGTGTACTAACCTGGTCTAATTTGGTGTACCAGGTTCTGTAGGCCTTATTACCAAAGCGTGATGGCTGGTCAACAGGAGGGGTCTCGTTGATCCATCGGTCCAGAGTCCCCAAAAGATCTAGTAACTTCTCCACTGTCTGTGACAACAAGACAACAGTGACTGTAGCAACACTGTAACTGATATTTATCATCATCACATGATGGGTTTTAATGAGCATAAAGAGAAAAAGGGCAAACAATAAACTAGCATCTTTAGCTCAGGGAGGCAACAGGAAGTGGTCTTCTACCACATGGCACCTGACCATGTGTGAGCTGGCTTACAGTATGTCACAGCTTCACAAACGCTCTGATTTTCCTATCCACTCTACAACAAGACACCAGCGGTTTCAAATTCCCCTGCTCTGGAGAGCGTTATTGAAAAAAGCTGGTCAGGGAGTTGCCATGGAGATAACATGACTGAGCAAACTCTATCCGCTGATGAAGACTGAGATGCGGTTGAAAGGTCAAAAAAAATTGTAAGTGGACATTGAGTTGAGTTTTTTTTTGTCAAACTACTATTACCAAGGTCAAGAATGATTTTTCACACTCATGTTGTACTTAACTGGAGGATTAGTAGTGTCAGCTCCATCACGCACTGTATATACATCTCAAGTCATTTAAACATACTTCACACACAAGCAGATGTTCACTAAAGTGAGAACAAAACAGACTGAAAGATCAAAATAATAATTGATCTGTATGTGATCATCAAATGTTCTCAGCAAAACTGTTCATATCAAGTTATGAAACGTTGCCCCCTCAAAAACATTTGTATTCATGACGCCCGACTCTTTCGACAAAACACGGCCACGAGTATTGTTTTCCTATCCTTTCACCCCCAATAATAACAAGAAGGCTACCAGCACATTCTTCTAGAAGCCACTGATAAGAAAGGCAACATACCTCTGACACCTTATATTCACATGTGAGCTTCTTTCCCTTCACGCCTTCATTCAGTGTCAGAACGAAGCCCATGTAGTCAGCATATGCCTGTAAGGAGAGGATTGGTTGGGTCTGTAATTAATATTATAAAGACTTCGGTCAAACTGGAATGTATCAGGATGAGCAGTCAGACGAACTGCTACAAGAACTAAAATAATATGATACATTTTTACTAAACTGATATTGATCACGATAAGGCAAATGTTGTGGACTACATCAGGCAAAACTCTTCACACATGCACTTCAAGAACTTAATAACTTAGTCAACAATCATTTTCCTAGGTTTTTATAATCATTTGCTTGGAATCAGAAAATAATTCTGCAAACCATAAATTACAAGAAACTCCCTTCAGGAACCAAACTACAGGTGTGAACAAAGCCTAGAACTGCTGATCATTTTTGTTGTTAAGAGATTAATTTAACGCCAAAGTCACTTTGAATATGTAAGAAACCAGCGAGCATTAAAGGGTGATTTGAGAAACATGGGCTGGTCCCAGTGTCCACATGTTATTTCTAACAAAATAGACAAAAATAGAAGATTTTGAAACATGTTCACGCAGCAACCTACTTGAGATCGCTTCCACTTGCCCATGTCAGGCACCATACTGATTTCTTTCTTGGGTACCATGAAGGTGTCGCTGGCTGTGACTGCAGGTGCTTCATCCTCAGGGGTGGATCCTAAATAAGTTAAGCAGAGACAGTTTTCTTACTTTAAATAAACCTATTCAGAGATCATTCCAGTTTAGATATGCAGCAGATATCTTGTAGTTTTGTGGCAGCTAACTTTAGGTTTTCCAAATAAGTGAATTCAGTATTCACTGAATCAGATAGTGTTAATTGTATACATGTTCTACTACGGATGTATCACAGGAAACTGGATTACAACCTGGAGTTTAAAAGAAGTGGATGCAAGCAGGGACCGTCTAATGAAAAGATGCTATTGAGTTGCATTATGGGAAATGTAGGATCCAGTATGTTCGGAGCTTGACCCAAACTAGGGACTACTATTCAGGACATTTCGGCCTCTGCTGCTTCAATTTGGACAATCCGTGTTTAAATCTGTCTCTTGTGACTCTATGGAAGTGAAATACTACATTTCTAGATCAGCCCTTTAATCACAACGTTCATTCAATGGCAACGTGACTACTTGGCTCCATTCGTCACATCAGTCTTTGTGACGGCTGGTTTGCATTTATAAAGCGCAATCGTGGAATAATTGAACCCTCCGACTTGTAAACAGAGTTTGTCCTGATGATGTTCTTAATGAATTAGGAAAAGGCAGTGGTGCAACACTGCAAACTGTCTCCTGCTAACTCCCTCTACGTGCTAGCTAACACATCCCGCACAGACACGCAAGCGAGTTGGGGTTTTGTTCTGTTGTGTGACAACGGCTGCTAACAAAGCAATACAGAGTAACTGGTTGAGTAATTCAAGTAATGGCAACTTCAGTTATTCAAAATATAACGCTATGTTGGTAGCTTCGCCTGAGGACAGCGGTGACATGCCTTCTGGGCTTCCCCAACTAACATAAAGTTGATTCGTTAAACGTCCCGTGTGGCGGGGGGCCGTACCTGCTGACGCTAGCAGCTTTTAACAAAGAGAGCAAAGGCGATACAGAACTTGCTGCTGCTGAGCAGAAGCACTGAGCTGTGCGTCCACAATTACCTGACTGCTGTTCTGTTTCCGCCATGGCGAGGCTGACAGGCTTCTGCGTGGGTTTTAGGCCGATTTAAACCCGCCGCAGCTCGTTACTGCCCCCCGCTGCTCGGAAAGCACAAGACATGCCAGGTGCTCGGTAGAGCAGTGGTAGTGCTTCGTAGTACAATAAACATAGTAGAAAAATAAGGCAAGAATCGTAACTATACAATTGGTAATAAGATATTAAAGAATATTAAAACAAAAATATTATAAGAAAATAATAATAAAGAATATGTATAATATGTTATTCCAATTACAGTGTGTGCAACGTGCAACATATTTACAAGTGAATGTGCAAAAGTGTACAGTATTACTGTAACGGTGGCGTGAGCTTTTGGTCCAGAGGCTACAGGTCCTGGACGGAAGGCCAGCCGCCTTCTGTGACGCTGCGGGCTGCGCTCGTCCTTGGCGGGGGCAGCAGAGTACCAGATGGTGATGGAGGAGGTGAGGATGGACTGGATGATGGCGGTGTAGAAGGCCCTCTGCTGCGGTCCTGGGGGATGATGGTGCCCAGGAAGCATCTCCACTGTCTGAACAGCGTCGGGCTCCAGGTGGTTCTGGCTGCACCAGGTCACCAGGTGGTCAGTCTCCCACCTGTTGGCGGACTCATCCCCACCACAGAGGAGCCCAGTGAGGGTGGGGTCGTCCACTCCAGGAGCCTGACGGGCTGGTGACTGGAGGTGCAGCAGTTGGTGTAAAAATGGACTGAAAGTACCCAATATAAAAGTGTTTATGCCGCCCGTTAGTCCCTCTTTCAGAATGACATATTGTCATGTGTTGATATTATATATTGCAAGATTGCTCAGTGTTCATTTCCTGAATCTGATTGTAGACACTGTATTGTACATATCAAGACTGTCAATAAGTCCCACCCGGCGCTTGTTCCCGGCAGACGGGCGTTGACAGCTGAGCCCCCGCCGTGCTCAGCAGCTGAGCCCCCGCCGTGCTCAGCAGCTGACCGGTGTGCTGGTGAAGTCAGCGGCGCGTCCAGTCTGTCTCCAGTGGTCCGGTGTTGACCAAGCGCCGATCAAATACTAGCTAAAAGCTCATCCTATATGCTGCTCTTCCAGCACTGACGGACCTGACGGACCTGAGTCTGTGGGCGGGTCTTTGAAAGCACAATGTGGGGCATTTGCAGCAGAACCGTGGTAAGTAACGCAACCTTCACCTTTAGCTGACCATGCTTGTTTACACTGGCCAAAAGCCAACTTTTGCTTAAGTTACTGTAATTTATTAATAACTTGATAACTATTGTCACCGACGTATCAGTTAACGCTGGTTAAGCTAGCTAACTAAGGGATGTTTGCTAGCTGTTAGCAAAGTTGGCTAACTTAGAACGTAATGAACTGAAGTAGCGGTCGTCAACAGTTAGCGTTAGCTAACCTAACTGGGTCAAAGGTGACTTGTGGTTAGCTAAGATTCTATATAGCTAAACGACACGAAAGGACGAGCTTGACTGATCATGTAATATTCACTTTTATTTGGTCTAACGATACGTATCTGTATAGTGAATCATAGTTAACTAACGTTATATATGGTGAGTGAAGTTGACATAACGTTAACTTAATGTTATCATCAGACGGATCATGCTATTCGATAAACGAACATGTCCGAAGACCATTTAATTTATCTGACATAAAGATAGTCCAGTGAGCTGCAAAAGCTGTAAATGTGGTTCCGTTTGTACGACGCTGAACTGGCTGTTTCCTCAGCCTCGCCAGGTCACACGCTAACAGTCGAGCTGCGGGAGACCTGGCTAACACCTGCTCGTTAGATTCTTTACAGTAGAATCATTTCATTCATTTACGTGCACCGGGAGCCTTTTTGAAAATAGCCTCTTAATACATTGTCATTTACTTCTTATTACTTTTGTGGACATATTTTTCCTGCTCCAGACTGGCCTCTGCCGGCCACACATGTCGCTTTTAAGGGTTTAAACTATCCCTCATTTGGTTTTAGATAGGGTCATAATTTATGATAGCTGTTATGTTAACCAAAAATAGCTGTGAGAGCAGAAACGACTGGCCACCGATTTCGGTGTAACACCAAATTCCGAGGAGAATCTTGCAAACAAGTCAAGTCAGTTTATTTAGCAAAGTTATTTAAATGAATAAAAAAAAAAACATTGATCAGATCCAGCATGTCCTGTTGTATAATGTCACTGAATGTGTATGTACAGGACATTTCTCCCATGTCTTTTTTATGCTGCACCAGAATACAACAACAACAAAAAACACTATCAAAAATAAGAAACAAGAAACATACTGTACATACGGCAGCAACAAAGACACTATAAACAACCAGCAATAGCAAACATCAAGTGCAATGAGTACAAAAGTGCAAGTAGTAGAATGTTCAAAGTGCAACAATGAAAGGTGGACTATATTATATAGATAATATAAAACTCTGGCTACAAAATTAATGATGTTCAAGTGCAGACTGTTCCAGCAGGTCAGATGTTTTGCAGTGTTATTTTTCACAGTTGAATGGGGAAATAACAACACACACTCTCTTTCAACAAAATTACACTACGAACTTGTATTTAATGTACACCCTTTTGTCTCTCAGGTAAAGGTGGGAATGGCGAAACCCTGTGGCCTAATGAAACCCTGTCACTTGGTGAAGCCTGTATCAGCCACTCGGGTCAGTGGCAGATACCTGACCCACCAGAAGGGACTGCCCAGTCTGCCCGTCCCCCCTCTGCAGCAGACCTGTGAGCGCTACATCACTGCCCTGGAGCCCATCGTGGAGGTGGACGAACTGAAGCACACTAAAGAGCTGGTGGAAGAGTTTCAGAAAGCAGGAGGGGTTGGAGAGAGACTGCAGAGAGGCCTGGAAAAGAGAGCACGCAACACTGACAACTGGGTGAGTTTAACAGCCGGGCCGAAAGCCGCGGACACTTTGGATTAAAAAAGTGTTGTGATGTCGGAATATATGATTTACATACGATACAATGCTTCCCTGACACAACCTGTCTGCTTTCATTCTCTACACAATTTAATTGCAAACTCCACTGACATTTGACTTATTTCCTTTTTATGAACTTTATCATTCTGCAATTATGTTGATCTGTTATTGACTGTGTCTATATCTGTGTGTCTCTGTGTATTTGCAGTTGTCTGAGTGGTGGGTGCAGGTTGCTTATTTGGATTACCGGATGCCTGTAGTGGTTCATTCAAGTCCTGGGTTGGTCTTGCCCCGCATGAACTTCAGTGATAAGCAGGGACAAATAAGGTGATCACAAAAACAGAGCATGTGTTTGGCAACAATTATGACAACTTTAAGATGTTGTGACTTTTAGTCACACTCCCTTTTAAAATGTATTTATTTACTAAATATGTTTTTACAATTGTGAGTCACAGTGGACGTAATTGCCCCTGTACCGCCCATGCACCCCATTTACAACAGTTTGATAAGCCTCCTTTAGAAAACAGAGATTGCAGAGAATTACAGTGTTTTTGTTACTGTTGACGAATTGAAGCCATTTACACACAGTATTTCAGATAGTGTGTTGATCTGATCAGATTTAGATACACACATTTCACTGGAAGTTGATGCATATACATGAATGGTTTGGCCCAATGACTCATTTCTGCAGAATTATGTGTTTATAACAATATATATATCAACTCCGGTTTAATACAGTATGTCTCATTACTTGTTCCTACGTATTGCCACCACATACTGTGGTGATACTGCCGTGATCAGTTCTGTTTTTTAAAAGTGAAATGTTCATACAAGTTAACATTTTAATGAATATGAATCACGTTCTCTCTGTTTAGGTTTGCTGCCAAACTGATAGCGGGTGTTTTGGACTTTAAGACAATGATTGACAAGTGAGTACTGAGCTTATAATATTGTCCTTATTGACCTTATGCAGCCCGCCCATTTTGTGTTTGTTCCATTTACGGTTTTGTCATTTAACGTCCGGTTGTTTTTACTGCCTATAGTAAATACTAGGGGTGTAATGGTAAACACAATTCATGGTTGGGTATGTACCTCGGTTTTAGGGTCACGGTTCGGTACGTTTTCGGTACACCAGGGAAAACAAAAAAAATAACCTGGTTAAACGGGCTAAGCCAACTAGCATGCTAAAGCTGATAGACAGCAGCCAAGCGTTCTGGGTAAAATCCGCGCTCTAAAGAGGAGATAAGGCCTGACACCACCACATCCCCCAAAGATATCAGATTAAAAAGCTAATATTTGGTGCAAAGGTACCTATAGAGTTAACTAGTTTACAGCTAAACTAGCTCAACTAGCTTACTGTGGGTTGCAGCAGCTCTTTCTATGGTGAAAATGTTTTTATGAGCTCTGATGCTAACTTATCAGTATGATGATGCAGGTCATTACATTTTTTACATAGTTTGCATTCTTCACAAACAATCACTAAATCAGCTGATTTTTACTTTGTTGGTCTGGAATCAGATTTATCAACATGGATAAAAACACATCTTTTCACCCATCTATGTGATTATATAATATATATTTTATTGATAATATAAAATGGAATAATTCGCTTGTTGCACAACAATAAGCCTATATCATGGAAAACTGTGACTGTATTTTGGGTGAAGAAATATTGTATAAACACATGTTTTGAACAGCCACAGTCAGACAACTTCTGTTATGATACCATATTGTTCTAAACACATAATAAACAAGACTAGGTCGAACCTAGTATATGGCTGGACATTGACCCCATGGTCATTGTGCTCCTGAGGACGCCTCGCTGTAAAGCTGGGTTCATGCTCAACACAGTGAGTTGTTTATACAGAATAACACTACTGCAGTACAGGAAGATACCAGTGAAGTGAGGAGATTCCGTATGCCTTGGATCTGAGGTCTATTAGAGGTCTGGCAAGCTCCATTCAATGGTCTGTTAGGAGTAGGTGGAGGAATAGGTGGCGCTGAAGTGGGAGAGAGATTGGTGCGTCTCCTCTTGTTCCCCTCCTCTGGCTCACTGTCTGAATCACCAAAGAAGATAAAGGAAAACACACCAAGGCTTAGTTAACGATGTGGCATGTGCAAAAAACCAAACAGAAGCTAGTTGAGACAATAAAAAGTTGCAGATATCAATGTACACAATGCAACACATTCCCACTTCCGGCGTGGATGGGAAGTTAAAAGACAATAACAACAGAGTCGAAGCAAGTCAATGCCAGACACGAGAGCTACCTAGCTACCATCCGACCACTTTTAATCATTTTTGTCTCGGTAAAGCAATATATTGTGGCACAAAATGTAATATGACTATGCGTTGTCCTTTACATCAGATGCCAGAGGATGCAGTGAAATTACATTGCTGTACATTACATGTTTGAAAATGTTGTCATGCTGATTTAGGCCACAAATATAAAATCCCTTTCCCTGAAGAGCTGTGAGTTGGGTTTGTTGACCAACTAAGGTGACTGTAGGATGTTAGTCTGATCAAGTTGGTCACTAATCTTTATAAGAACACTCATCTAGGCATTTTTTGTTCTTTAGTTTAGTTTATGTGGATAATAATCTGTATGTAGCACGAAGAGCTATAAAAAAATCTATCAAACTCTCCTATAAAACCTTTTTTTGCACTCATTCTTTATGTCTGTAATGCACATGGAATCCTCTACAATTCTAGTTTGTTTTTCTTCAAACCGTTAAATATTGTGTGTGCATCAAACCCTGAACCATGTTTCATGTGTCAGGTGAACTTGTGAGCTGACTGCATCTGCAGGACTTCACAATTTCTCTTATCATGCAGATGATGAGGCAAAACTCGAGTCAAAGATGGAGGCTGCACTACTTTACTCAAAGTAGTCCAGTACATCCAGTAAATGTGGTAACTTCAGGGACATGTGGTGATAGTGTTTAATGGCCGAGCTTGTATGTTTTGCAGTGAGACACTACCAGTCGAATATCTGGGAGGGAAGCCCCTGTGTATGAATCAGTACTATGAAGTGCTGTCGTCCTGCCGTATCCCTGGTCTGAAGAGAGACTCAGTGGTGAACCACGCCAAGAGCTCCAGGCCCCCCAAACACATCACTGTAGTACACAACTTTCAGGTGAGAAGCACTGGTCAAAGTCCCACATCTGTGTCTGAGCTCTTCTGGCTCCAGGGGCCTGCATCACAAAGCGAGTTCGACTTAGTCTGGGTCTCTTTGGGATACCTGGCCTGACATTAGTGCGCCAGGATAACCGATATCAACAAGCACACTGAACTCTGGGTTTTCCAGTGTGTCTGGCATTTTCAACATGTTCAGTAATCTAGATTGAGTAATATAATGACAAGTCAGTCCTTTGTCACATGAAAAACAAACTATTATGAATAAGTGATGAAGTTAATCACAGTTAAAAGCTAAGTTTCTGCTGCCAAAGCAGAGAAGAAAAAAAAGGCTTGAAGAATTGCTGCTTACGGTCTAAGCTATAATCGCCATTCATTAGGCTGTTAGTGGGGTAAACTGTAATCTCGAAGCCTTGTGGACACGTGGTTGTGTAAAAAATGTTTCTGCTATTGTGGTAGGCAAAGTTATTCTACTGATTTATAAAAATGTGCTCTTTATTACCTATCCCTTGATTTTAGAAACAGTAGTCTATGTTTGTCCCTCTCAGGATGCTGTAGTAGTGATGACTCAATTTCTCCGGTGATCTGATTGGTCAGGAGGTGGGTGTGTCCATATGTTTTGATCCAGTCCTCTGAACTGAACCTGTTATGGGCAGGTTAGCCATGTAGCATAGGTTACCATGGTGATCTACTTAAAAGTGTGCCAGTTTTGTGATACCAGAAAACTTGAGTTAAACCCAACGGTAGCTGGATAACTACCACTACTCTTGCTTTGTGGTCCAGGCCTCAGGTCTTCAGATTTTCATAATTTGTTGGTCATTTTGTTGGACTTGTATAAGTCATTTTTGAGTTAAGCTTAAGATCATTGTATCATAAATATATCTGCTGTAGACACAGCTGCCGATGAGTAGTATCTAGTTCCTTTTTCCTGATGTTGCCATCACTTGGTATTGCCACATCAACCACAAAGGCTTTCCTCGAATTTCCTCTGCTGTTTGTCCACCACCACGATGTCAGGCTGGTTCGCCATTACCATTCTGTCAGTCTGGATCTGGAAGTCCCGCAGGATCTCGGCTCGGTCATTCTCTACCACCTTTGGAGGTGTTTCCCACTTTGACCTCGGGGTTTCCAGTCCGTACTCAGTGCAGATGTTCCTGTACACTGTGCCAGCTACTTGGTTATGGCGCTCCATGTATGCTTTTCCTGCCAGCATCTTACACCCTGCAGTTATGTGCTGGATTGTCTTGTCTGGTGTGGTAGATCTGGGCCTCTATCGCTCTGGTGCTCAGGGCCTGCTCCTGTGCAGCCATGATGAGTGCCTCTGTGCTGTCCTTCAGTCCGGCCCGCTCTAGCCATTGGTAGGACTTCTTGATATCAGCCACTTCAGTTATGTTCCGGTGGTACATCCCATGTAGGGGTTTGTCCTCCCATGATGGTCCCTCCTCCAGCACCTCTTCCTGGATGATGGGTCATTGCTCATTGAGCAAGGGGGAACTTACCAATTGAGCTATCCAACCAGTATGTATATATGTGTATGTATGTATGTATATACATACATGTATGTGTGTATATGTATATGTGTGTGTGTATATGTATATATATGTGTGTATATATATATATTTGTATGTATTTATTTATATATGTATATATTTTACAGACATCTATCTATCTATGGAGAGATCTCTAGAGAGAGAGAGAGAGATAGATCATATAATTGATTATTAGTGTTATCAGCTAGATGTAACAGCAACTGTAGCTAATTAATTAATTAGCTACAGTTGTGGTTACATCTGGCAAACCCACAATTGTCAACTAAAAGTGAGAAGCTTGACTGAGCCTTTTCTTGTCTTTCCTCCTATTGGATTCAGTTCTTTGTGTTGGACGTGTACAACATTGATGGGACTCCACTGACAGCTGATCAGCTCTGTGTTCAGCTGGAGAGAATCTGCAGCTCCTCACTACAGACCAACATGGAGCCTGTCGGCATCCTCACCACCCAGCATCGTGACTCCTGGGGGAAAGCCTACGTCAACCTCATGAAGGGTGAGTTAAAATACCATCGACACTGAGCCCAAGGACACTGGAGTCTTCTCAGTACCTGAAAAGCAGTGAGCATGGAGCACCAGTGAGAGTGATTAATTGTCATTGTTAACTGCAGTGGAATTTTTCTAAATCAAATTTAAATGAATTATAATAACATGGGGGTAACGCATTAAGTGCATCCCTAATATGAACATTATGAATAGATACAGATATTTAAATTAGTTAAACTGTTACAGTCTGATTACATAATAACATCATGTTTGCTTTGTGTGCGTGAACTTGATGTGTCCAGATAAGACCAACAAAGAATCAGTGTCAGCTATCCAAAAGAGCATCTTCACACTGTGTTTGGATGGAGCGATGCCTTCAGTGTCTGATGAGATGTACCGCAGCTGTGCTGCCATCCAAATGCTGCATGGAGGAGGCAGCCAGTGGAACAGTGGCAACCGCTGGTTTGACAAGACGCTGCAGGTGACACACTGTCGTGTTTCCATAACTTCAGAGGACATGACATTGACTTACATTCATTTTCAGAGAGACGTACCCTAACGATAACCACTACTTGCCTAACCCTAACCCTTATCCTACACCTAACCTTAAACCAAAAGAACACTCCTAGGATTTCTTTTCATATCGTTTCTTCTCTCTCAGCTCTGTTTTTTTGTTCTTGACACAACTGTTTCTGTCACTTCTCATGTGAACAAACAAGTCCAACACTAGGGATATCTTCCAGGAGAGAATGTCTGAAAATGTGCGCCCTTATCCCCATATTTGAATGATATCTCTATGACGGACAGCTTTTCACTCCGCCTTCCAGTGTGCACATTCGGAACAACTATAAACACTTTTGATTTCCGCCGTAGTCAGACAACACATCATGCGAACTAGTTCTTCTCTAGTATAACCCGGCCCTGCTTTGCCTTGGGAGACCTAGCGCCCAGAGTCACAGACGCACAGAAACTCCTCCCCCACGATAAAGTGGACATTCACATTCACATTCACAACATTTATTTAGTCAGTATGATTACATTTATTTGTTTATGAAAACTTGATACTTGATTTTGACTGACTTGACTTGCTTAAAAAGACTTGAAAATAAATACCATTGTAAAACTGGCAAGGTAATAACGGGACCTTATCAACAAATTCCTCAGCTGGGATGTAATAAAAGTTTCTCTAAAAGTTTCTGGTCTTTCTTTCAGTTTATCATTGGAGAGGACGGGACATGTGGTGCGAACTACGAGCATGCCCCAGCCGAGGGCCCACCCATAGTGGCCTTGATCGACCATGTTGTAGAATACACGTAAGTAGGTCAAAGCTTATTTAGGCTCTGTAGGTGTCTATTTGAATTTTTTGTTGTTGTAATGTTTGAAATGTCAGCAACAAGACGGAGAACACAGACACTCACAACAAAATCCCAACTCTGCTACTAGCATGGACAGGTTTGACACACATTAAGTATGACTTTGGTTTTTCACTACATTTGTTTTTGTTCCATCTCATGAGTCATTTCTTTTCTTTCTTGTTTGTGGTAACAGGAGGAAGCCAGAGATGATGCAGTCTCCCATGGTGCCTTTGCCCATGCCCCAAAAACTACACTTCAACATCACACCTGAGATCAAAAAAGACATTGAGGAAGCCAAGCACAACATGAACATGTGAGGGCAGATTTTACAATGACACTCAGTGACCAGTATAATAAGTACATACATATTTATACTTCATGTCGTTAGGCATAGAGAAAGGGTATCACTGTCCTGACATTTCTCCCACCACAGACTGGCCCAAGACCTGGATATGAGGGTCATGGTATTTGGCCACTTTGGGAAAAGTGTTCCAAAGGCCCACAAGATGAGCCCTGATGCTTTCATACAGATAGCGCTACAACTAGCTTACTACAGGTGAGATGCTGAATAATCGTGTGGAAGTGGACTTTGTATGCAGGCTTTTTACTATTAAAATTCTACATCAATGCTAACTAGAGAGCTTCGTGTAAAAAAACTTTATCATACAGTTTCATACATATTCCTGTATCCATTAATTGAGATGAAATGGACTCACCCAGTTTTCAGGTACTTTCAGGTATAGTATAAAAGTCTAAGTCACGATCTAAATAATGGTCCTGAACTTTGACTCACGAGTCAGAAAATTCCTGGTAAAAAGTAGGACATTGTATAAAGAAGCTAAAAGTCCATTTTAGCATTGATTCTTCTGTACATGTGCACTGGCATGTTCATTTAGAATAAGCTTTATCACTGTAATTTCTCCGTTTTTGTCTTTCAAACTCAGCAGAGTTTTTGTATTTCATAGCCTGGATAATGTAATTGAATGTAAACAAACAAAAGTTACATTCAGTGTTACTCACCAAAACTCACTGTGTGTACAAACAACAACCATGTTGACTGCATTTTCTTCCTCATAAAACGTTTGCAAATTGGATTTTTCTTAAGTTTCAAATGTTTCCATGTTCACCGCTAGCAGCCTTCTTCTTCCCTGCCTTTGTTGGCGCTTTTCTGCATGTACTGGTGCGTTACCACCACCTGTAGATCAGTGGAGTAGTTTGAAATCATTGGCAGGAATGTGTATCGTGTCACCTGCGTGCATGTGTGCACACATGTGTGTACACAAACAAAACAGGGACCCACTATAATCCATAACGCTAACAGTGGCCAGAAACTCCAACGGGTAACTTTAATGTGAACATTAGGAAGAATCTCACCAGTGTGTGACCGTTTGATTGCATCCATGCTGAATCCTTCATGTCCTGAATTTTATCATTTCAACTTTGTCATGTTGTGTTTTATTGTGGGTGTTGTGACAGACCTTGTATCTTTTATCAACTTACTGTATCATCATACATTTCCAAAATCTCTATTCTGTGTTGATAGTGTGTGTGTCTCTCCACACTGACTGAGGAGACCTCAGGAGCTCTCTGAAGTCATTTGCGAGCTGAGACCAAGTCTGCACACTTAAAGTTGTTTATGCATGGCATTTACTCTTAGTTGTAAATGATAACTGGACTGTGCTTGTACTCGCCTTTCTAGTCTTCCGACCACTCAAAGCGCTTCACACACTACGTATCGCATTCACCCCATTCACACACATTCACACACTGATGGCAGAACTGCTCATCAGTTCAAGGAAACTAATTAATCACTCACACACCGAAGGCACAGCCCTCGGGAGCAATTTGGGTTTCAGCGTCTTGCCCAAGGACACTTTGACATGTGGGCTGGGGGAAGCCGGGATCGAACCGCCGGCCTTCCCAATTGATAGACGACCCGCTCTGCCACTAAGCCACACCGTAGAATAAGAGCAAAATGACATCATTCTTAGAATTTTTACGCACTCCCGCCGATATCTCTGTCTGAGCGGCTTTGTACGTAAAGGCCCTGATGAGTCTTAATGTTAGACACCAAGTGTGTTACAGAGTTTTCTCACACTGTCTCTCTTGTCTCGGCAGGATGTACCAGCGCTGCTGTGCCACATATGAAAGTGCCTCCCTGCGTATGTTCAGACTGGGCCGTACAGATACAATCCGATCAGCCTCAGCGGCCTCAGCTACCTTTGTCAAGGCCTTTGATGACCCCAGCAAACAGGTCTGACAAGACGGAACGCTTTAATGGAATGTATTTGTATTCACAGCAACAGTTTTGGCAGTAAACTGACCAACTCTCTGACATGCTAATACTGGGCTTTATCAATCAACTTAAACACTAAGTGGCACAACAGTCAGGTTAAAAGAGAACGTATAGCTGTGTCATACAACAGCACATGACCACTGAGCCTGTCCACATGACAGAAACATCACTGGAAACCTCATTCAGAAAAAGAGAACACCAGAGATAGAGCCAAAGACAAGATGATAATGTATGAGTACTATTTGTTCTTGTAATGTTGAGGAATTTCAGTTTTACACAGAAAGTGTAAAAAGTCAACTTTTCCATTATATTTGAACACTGTTAAACAATAATCTACTATAAGACGTGTTGTAATGTTCCTGTCTTCTTCCTGTTTTTCACAGAACACAGAGAAGGTGGATTTAATGGAGAAAGCTGTGAAAGCACACAGGTCATACACGAACATGGTGAGTAGTCACAGTGCCAGGACTGGCACAAAGTTAAGGACAGGTCTGGTGATATTCTAGATTTTTCTTATTGTCAACACATCCGATGTGCAGACTCAAACCTGCAGTGAACGTATCTGCTAACAGGTGTGTGTGAATCGCAGCTGATGGATCTTCTTCCTCCGCTGTTATTAAAACATCAGCGAGCCGCTCTGCTGCCCTGGCTGACATGTTCCTTCATCACCGTGAACACACACGCTGTAGTTTATTCTGACTCAGCCCCACACACACCGTCCTGCTGCCCCAAACACTCACTACAGCACCACATGTGGATTCATCCGCCGCTGGAAACAGTCCCTAAGAAATGCACTATTTCCTCCTGTTGGTCTGATAAAAACTACAGCGAGCAGCTGTTTGAGGAAATATTGTACCTAGTGTTTACTGCTAGGTGTTTGCAATAATAAAAATATAGAATAATGCAAGCCGTATTTTTTAGTAGTTAACATCTGGTGACTGACATCATGAATTCTCTCCATCCCACAGGCAGTCAGTGGCCAGGCCATAGACAGACACCTTCTGGGCCTCAAGATGCAGGCCGGAAAGGAAAAAATCTCCATACCTGATATCTTCACAGACTCAGCCTACGCCAAAGCCTTACACTACCAGCTATCTACAAGTCAGGTATGGGCCAGGGCTGAAACTGACAAAAAAGAATTTTCTTCCTATGACCAAAAAATCCTAGTAAAGAAAATGCTTTAACATTTACATAAATACACATCTGTTCAAAGAAGTAGTAGGTGGTAGTAAATGGAAAATATGCCTCAAGTATTTGACCATATAACCAAAAGTGTTTGCTAACTAACCACTACATTCTCATTTCTTCACAAGGTACCATCCAAGACTGACTGCGTCATGTGTTTCGGCCCGGTTGTACCCAACGGATACGGCGTGTGCTACAATCCTATGAACGATCACATAAACTTTGCAGTGTCGTCTTTCAACCCCTGTGAAAAAACGAATGCAGCGCGTCTGGCCCAGGCCGTGGAGACTGCACTGCTGGACATGAGGACGCTGCTGGATCAAACCCCAAGAGCCAAACTGTGAAGCTCCCCCAAACTTCACTTACTCTTCGTAGATGAAGCGGATGCTACAGGGCTAGTCTCAGTGGTGACTTGATAGGAATACCGCTCTTAGTGTGATTGAGTGACATTGAGATGACCAGACCCCACACCTGGTGCAAGACTACCAAGCTCCAGATGGTAGTCTGAACCAGTATTCTGTTTTCTCGCCATCATGCACTTTAAATGATGCTGTGATACCTGCTGTGTAATGACTGGGAGGTGCTGTTCCTCTGGCATTAATAATGAAGCACACACTTTTTTACCAGACATTTCTGTTTCAAAGTGTAACACTCAGATATCATCAACAGAAATGATCTTGTTAATGGATACGGATGGATATTTTATCGTTTTATTGTCATTAAATCACCCAGTGAGACCAGACTCTACAATCAACTGATTGTATTAACAAATATTGTCTGCGTAGCCACAAACTGGTTTATGCCAAAGTTCCTTAGACCCCCATTGTCTAAAAACTGTTAAAACTATTGAAACCACCGCTGCGTTCGATGACATTTTGCTTCATTACGGCGTGGTTTATTCTGACATAACTTTACCATGGCATTTTTGATTGCACCATTGCTGCATTGTACGGAGCCCGCCAGAAGTCCCGTGGTAGAAAAATACAGGTGTGGGTGCCCAGATTTAGTCTCCACAGTCTCCACGGACTAATAATCCATGTGAACGGATTGATAAACTGAGGACATTTGAAACAAAGACTTCCAGACTGCATTTGCCGCTTAGAACACGCCTTTCATTTAGTGGCTGTAAAGATTACATAATAAATTACCCTTTTAATCTGAAGGTCCGTATCAAGTCTTATCGCTTCCATTTGTTTTTCACCTCTCACATCATTCGTCCGTGTGCACAGATTGCTACACTGAACATATGGTATATACAGTAAGTCCACACTCTTTATTGAATTAGTTTTTGAATCTCTCCGCTCTGATTTCCACATCTACATTTAAAATTTCTACCACATGATACCCAGCGGGCTCTGTAGTATTGCATTCTGCATTGCTGTCTTTTTTTTCCTTCTACCACTGGGAGTCACGAAAGTCCGAATCGAGTCCTACAAATAGGATCTTTATTGATTTGATCAGTTTAAAGTTGCCATGTTTGAGATATTGTAATATTGGCTTTTTTTGCAAAGCCAAGTGATGTGATGGTTTGTTGTTCAAATTGTTCAATACTTCCTCCCAAATTAAATGCATATTTGTTTTGTCCTTACAGTAGCATGTTTCTTAAGTTGTAGTGTAGCACCGTTCTCCTTTTCAGCCCCGCCTCAATGCACTCGTGACATGCCAACAGAAACCATGGCATAGTGAGATTTTATTAATCCAGTGGTTTACTATTGCATGTCCATAAAGTTGGGGGACAGATATTAATAAAAGAATGGACAGAATCTGTGCAGCAGAGGCCGAGATATCCTGACCTTTATACCCCATTTACATCTGGTGTGAAAATGCGAATGGAGATAGATTTGTCGCAGTGTTATTTGTGCGAACAGATCGACAGTCCGTGTGTAAATGTGGAATCTGTAAATATAAAACACCTTCCACAACTACAAAAAAGATTAGTAAACTCACAAAAATATTTTTCAAATACACAAACAAATTCCACAAATATAAAAATATCTGTTACATTAAATTGTTTTACAAATAAATGAAAAGCATTTGTGAATATCTTCGAGCAGGCATTTGTGGATCTCAATTCTACGCTTGTGGATTTGCATTTTACACACAGGTTTGAGACCAACTTTCTGCCAGCCTGAACGAAAATCCACTTTTATCACTCGGCCATTTTTAGATAGCACGATTGCCTGCTGAAGACGTCGTTTCCGTATTTCAAACTAAGAGCATGCAGTTTCTCTGAGATTTAAAAAAAAAAAAAAAAAATCAGCTATAAGTAACATGCATTTATTATTTTATTATATTAAGTGTTCTGGCGCAAGACACTGAACCCCAAATTGCTCCCCAGGTGTCCTGAGTGTGTGTGAATGATTAGTTAGTTTCTTTGGACTGATGAGCAGTTGGCATCTGCCATCATGTGTGTGAATGTGATATGTAGTGTGTGAAGAGCTTTGAGTGGTTGGAAGACTAGAAAGGCGCTATACATTTACCATAATGTTAATGTGACTCAGTGAGTATTAGTGGCACGAGGATGCTTGTGGGGAACTTTCTGGTCCCTAAAGCGGTGGGCTTGCACTGCTTTCCAAACCTATACCCTTGGAGCCACAGAAGACTTTAGATTTTAGTAGTAGTAGTAGTAGTAGTAGTACTCCTCATTATGAGTTAAACTGCCCTACAAACTATGATCTTTTTTAAATATTTCTATTGAATGTTCACTGTGTGGGAGGTGTAATGCTATGACTTTCCAAACAGCTGACAACAGATTAGTCAGTGTGGCTTTTACTGGTACTGAAGTCCCAGCCCATCCCTGAACAGCCACTTTACTAGAGGAGCTACCGTCAGTAAACAAGGAACTGTCGCCATGTTCTTGTTTAAATTATTTAAACTGGACACTGTACGTATGGAGACCCAAAGTGTTCAAAATTAAATAAATAAATGAGATAGTGAAAAAAATACAAAGTATGAAATATAATAATTATATTAATAAATATAATAATTAAATTGATACACCAATTATTTTTAACTTTCATTAACAGTGCGAGTCTACGGCAAAATGAACTGAATTTGTCACACGTGCACGAACTCATAATTAAAGTGAATGGCATACAACAAAACATAAGAGCCACCTCAAACATCGCTGTAGAAACAAATGCAGCAGGTATGTAAGAAACAAGCACTCAGGAATGAGATTTTTCCAGATTTTCTTACCTGAAAATTTCACCCACGTGAATCATTCAGATCTGTAAAAAAATATTTTATGGTCGCGCTGGCTTCTCTGTCCTCTCCTCTGTGTGTTTGACCGAGGGCGGGACTCAGCTCCTGCATGCACACACACACACACACAGAGCAGAGAGGCTGCAGTGGAGACAGTGAACCAGGTTATGTGAAGGTAACCTTTTACTGCAGTTGACGACAACTCGAGGAAAAAGTAGAAAAGCGATATTTCCTGCAATTGTTGTTGTTACAACCACAGCGCACTTGCTTGACAAACTGTGTATCTGACAAATAGTTTTGGAAATATATCCAGACATTAATCCAAAAACTTATCAGACGGCATCCTGACACAGGCAGAAAAAGATGTGCTCTCCAAAGGGCTCAACTTTTCAGTTACGTCCAACCACATCCCTACAGTGGACTACATCACAGCCACAGAAACAGCCATTAGGAAGAACAAGATGACAGAAGCAGAGGCTGCAGACCTGAGGCTACGTGTCACAGCAACACTAAAGAGTGCCAAACCGCCTCCTTCCAACATTACATCCGAAGAGAGGAGGGCACTCTCAGCACTGCAGAAGGATCACAGCATAAACATTCTACCAGCAGACAAGGGTCGCTGCACTGTGATTCTGAACACAGCCGATTATGAAACCAAGGTCAACAACCTTCTTGAAGACACAACCACATATCAAAAACTTAAAAGAGATCCAACCAATGGCTACAAGAAGAAGGTTATAGACTGTCTACAGAAGCTTGAGAAGGAGGAGGTGATAGACAGGCCTCTGTACTACAGACTATAGCCTGGGGAAGCCATTCCATGCATCTGTGGCCTTCCCAAAATTCACAAAGAGAATATTCCACTCAGACCCATCGTGTGTAGCACAGATTCCATCACATACAACGTAGCCAAACATTTGACTACAATCTTGGCTCCGTTGGTGGGGAACACAGAACATCATGTGGAAAACACACAGAAATTTGTGGACAAAGTGAAACATCTCCAGTTGGACCCAGATGACGTAATGGTTTCGTATGATGTTGTGTCCTTGTTCACCTGCATTCCGACCTCAGAAGCAGTGACAGCGGTGAGGAGAAGACTGCAGGAGGACTCCACCTTGCAGGAAAGAACCAAGCTTACACCTGAACACATCTGCATACTATTAGACGTCTGTCTTAACACAACCTACTTCCAATTCCGGCGACACAGACAGATTCACGGCTGTGCCATGGGTTCTCCGGTCTCTCCCATCGTGGCCAACCTGTACATGGAACAGTTTTAGAAGAAGGCATTGTCCTCATTCCCGGGCACACCACCAAGTCATTGGTACCGCTACGTGGATGACACCTTTGTGAAGATCAAGAAACAAGACTTGGAAAAGCGTTCTCAGAGCATATCAATACTGTGGACCCCAACATCAAGTTCACAGGAGAGGATGCCAAAGAGAACCGCCAGGCCTTTCTTGATTGTTCTACACTCAGAGGAGAGGACGGAAAGCTCCAGATAGAAGGGACATTACAACATAGAGCCCATGAAGTGCCCACCGGTTCAGAGGGTAAGAAGAAAGAGGAAAGGCATGTTCAGAATGCTCTCTCAGCCTGTGGTTATCCTACTTGGGCTCTCAACAAAGTTAAAAGAGCCAAAAAACAGGACAAAAGGGAAACAGAACCAAGAAGGAACGGTGTCTCTATTCCTTATGTATCTGGACTGTCTGAAAAACTACAAAGGATCTTTAGACAGCACGATGTTCCTGTTTTCTTTAAACCAGGCAACACTTTAAGACAGAAACTCGTTCACCCTAAGGACAATAGGCCCACCATTTGAAATGGTGGGCCTAGAAATGGTGGTCTGAGATTCAATCTGCCCAACGTTTACCACAGTGTATTAGCACCTTGGTCACGCCAATCATATGCTAATCAGGTACTTAACAGAGATGAGGGAGGTGCAGCCAGAAAACAATAGGCCTGATTATTGATTACTGCTGGGCCATCATGGAAACAAAAGAAGGTCAGTTTCAGGTGAAACTAGGCAGGGTAAACAGCAGAAACTCAGGAAGACTCCTCCCTGAGGGCAGGGCTTAAGTAACACAGAGTAGCTTAAATTTCTGAGTTCTCAGACCATTTTCACAATTGAGAATGACTTCCGGATGGGAGCCGAAACGTCTTGATTCTGAAAACAGTGTCCAGACGACTACGACTGAAACCTTTTCTACGGTGGAACACTCCTGGACGAATGAGGGACTACACCGTCTCTATTGTTTTAACTTATTAAACACATCAGCTGCAATTCAGCATAAATTCCTTAGCTTTTTTTAACCTGTGCACTCTCACCTGTTTTAAATACTGAGCTCACCGGTGTATAATGGTGAAACTGACAGCCACTGCTTCCTCAGAGTGCTGTAAATATTAAAATATGGTAACACAAGCATTACATGTCGTTTTACATATATAGAGGCACTATACACACATTTGGTTCCACAACTATTTATTAATCTGCAGAAATATAAATGTGCAAAATACAGCGTTTGTGTGCTTCAGCAGGAGACATGGGTCGAGGGCTGCTGTTGGTCACAAAAACATGGTGAAAAAAAAAAACGTTGTGTCTCAATGCGACGACATTAACAAGATATCATGTTGTCCCTGGAACTTAATTTAGACCCTGGTCCCTGTGGTGGAAATGCAGTTCCTCCAAAGGTTGCTAGTCCCTTGGGAAAGTTGTCACTTTTCATCATGAAGTTCAATCATAAAGTTTTTGTCTGTCACTCACGACAAACAGGGCAGAGCCAGTTATGTGACTGGCTGTTGTTTTCATTTAAATGAGTGAAGAGCCAATCAGCCAACCAGTGGTGGAAGAAGTATTCAGATCCTTTACTTCAGTAAAATTACTAATACCACACTGTGAAAATACTCCACTACAAGCAAAAGTCCTGCATTCAAAACCTTACTTAAGTAGAAGTATGTAAGTATTATCAGCAAAATGTACTTAAACGTACATTTTCAGTATCAAAAGTAAAAGTATTCATTGTGCAGTAAAATTGTCCCTGACTGTGTTTTACTATGAAATATGATATTTCTGGATTAATATTACTATAGTAGGAGATTAAAAGTATGAGAAATCAGAAAAATTCAAATTCACAATCACAGAGATACATGGGTTTCACTGGACAGGAAAGGTATGAAAAATTGTAATCTGAAAAGTCACTAAAGCTGTCAGACAAATGCAGTGGAGTAAAAAGTACAATATTTGCCTCTGAGATGTAGGAGAGTAGAAGCTGCAAGCTGCATAAAATGGAAATACTCAGGGAAAGTGCCTTAAGTACAGTACTTATACTTAGTTACATTCCACCACTGCCAGTCACATGGCTTTATCCACCTTGTTTGTCTTGAGTGGCAGACATTTTGAAATAAAAACTGCTGTAATTAAAGAAAAATTACTTGAAATGTTAAGGAAGCAGATTAAATAACATTTTAATAATAATCACCTGATAGTGACCTGACCATATTTTGTCTGTATTTATTCATATAATCATTTATTTCATAATGTCTTGTTCATTTCTTTTTTTTAATATTGACCACTTTGGGCCTCCATAGCTGTGAGTGTTGTTATGAGATAACTTCAGTTTTGAATTGGTGCTATAGAAATAAAATAAATTATAATGCGATATGCTTGATTCCATCTTTGGTGTAATGAGTGTTATGATCACTCATTAGATATTAATGGACTGAACAGTGACAGTGTTTGAATTTATACTGTATGTTCAGTTTAGGCAGCTGGAACTACTTTTGCTTATTTTTGCATTATTTCAACCTAAGAGAGATGTGATGAAGTTTGACTTCCATGCACAAATGTGTGTATTGTGTGTGTATTTGAATGACGTTTAGTAGAGCCCATTACAGAAGAGGAATTATGAAGATACTACCTATTGTGAAATGTTGTGCCACTACTAATGAAATACCGATCCGCGCTTCCTTAACTTTTCCTCAAAATGTAATCTTCCCGTTGCGCTTTTGTAACTCAGTGGCCTCAGCTTCCTGTTCTATTTTTACTTTCGTCTGGAAACTGCTCACTGACAGGAGTTATTTGAGAAACATTTACTGTAAGTGAACTGATGGAAATCTCACACTCAACATAAAAGGGTCTGACTTGGTATTAAACTATTGTGTATACTTAAACATTAAATAAATATACAGTAGTACAGATTCCTGATTTCGCTCTACAGTACAGCTGGCACTTTGACCCATGAGAATTAATCATAACAAATAAAGTGGAATTTTCTTACGGTCTTGATGAAGGCCCACTGCTCTGAAATACTGACACTAGTTTTTGTAAAGTTCTTTCCAAGTATCAAAACATTCTGAGTGCAATTTAGGCATGTCTGGTCTGGCCACTGTGACTCACGATTACCAGTAAGCAGCCTCTCCATTTCCTGCGTTTAGGTCCACATGGATTTCACAATCATTATGCGCTCAAATCAGCAAATGGATTTTCCAAGCATGCATCATTGGCTACTTTTGAAGGGAGTGTTGCTTCAGGGAGTAACTTGACACTAACGTTTTTTTTTTTATTGTTAGCCCTTATAGCCTTCAATTTAAATGAATTCCCTGTGTAAGATCCACAACAACCAGTCAGACTTCCTCATGTAAGTATTTGAAATCATCTTTATAAAAATGCCTCGGTAATATGCTTTTCAATGAAGTAAATATTTTACACTGAACAAATGTTTTTTTAACAATGTTTTTTCTATGATGAAACCAGTAAATCCATCAAGACTTGCCAACAAGTTTACCTTAAAGGACTAGCGACAACTCATTGAAAGGAGGATTATAATGGTCGCATGGTTATTACTGGTCTCACTGTTGTGCAAGAGCACACAAGATGCAAATGGCCAAGAAAATGGTGAGTATGTCATCCTTTAACTTGTGATAGCCTGCAGGTATAAAGAGTGCTATTTACAGCTGTAAAGAATACTATACTGTATTAATAGCATAAGAATGTTGCCCTATTTTCAAGTGAATTTATAATGCAAATTACTTTGTATTTGAAATAAGATAATTGTGTCTTTACTTGTTTACATTCACTGTACATATGCAGCCTATTGACTAATAATATTTAGAATTACAGTAGAAAAAACTATTTTTGGTTTTCACAGTGCTTTTAAAATAGTTTTCTTGTACTGACATGCTATTGGCAATATGAATAGATATAGTATATATTAGACTGCTTAATTTGGGTGGAGGTGCAGTCATAGACCACCTCAGCCAAAACTTTAATATATGCAAAGATCAAGGCAGTAGCCAGGAATTCATTTCTGAGGGTCCGAGGGAGGTGGACAAAATGTCTTCAAGATCATCTAAGGTCCACTAGATTAAGTAGATCCATGTGTTTTTTCTTCCTTACTTTTCTTGAATGTAGGGCAGATTATTTGTCCTCATCTTGAGTCTCAGGAATGCAGATCAGAGGGCTGGGTCATGGGGGAAAAAAATAAAAAAAGTAAAGCAACTTTCGGCTAGGACCCTTTCAGTGTACAAAGACTGTCTGATTATACTTCCCTTCAAGTTTTACCTCTGACACTCTTAACACTCAACACTCTAAAGCCTGTTTCACACTACCGCGTGGCAACCACCCTGACAACCGCCAACCTGCAAGAGCGTTCCCCTAAAAAAGCAAAGTGTTTTTCAAAGGTGCTTTAAAAACGCAGGCAGGTGCTTTGGTGAATGTCATAGCGTTGGTACAACCCACCCAACCCGCCTGCAGACAGACAGGCAGGCAGGCAGGCAGGCAGGCAGGCAGGCAGGCAGGCAGGCAGGCAGACAGGCAGACAGGCAGGCAGACAGGCAGACAGGCAGACAGACAGGCAGACAGGCAGACAGAGGCAGGCAGGCAGGCAGGCAGGCAGACAGACAGGCAGGCAGACAGACAGGCAGGCAGGCAGACAGACAGGCAGGCAGGCAGGCAGGCAGACAGGCAGGCAGGCAGGCAGACAGACAGACAGGCAGACAGACAGACAGACAGGCAGGCAGACAGACAGGCAGGCAGGCAGACAGACAGGCAGGCAGACAGGAAGACAGGCAGGCAGGCAGGCAGACAGACAGGCAGGCAGACAGACAGGCAGGCAGGCAGACAGGCAGGCAGACAGGCAGGCAGGCAGGCAGGCAGACAGACAGGCAGGCAGGCAGACAGGCAGGCAGACAGACAGACAGGCAGGCAGGCAGGCAGACAGGCAGGCAGGCAGGCAGACAGACAGGCAGGCAGGCAGACAGACAGGCAGGCAGACAGACAGGCAGACAGGCAGACAGACAGGCAGGCAGGCAGGCAGGCAGGCAGACAGACAGGCAGGCAGACAGACAGGCAGGCAGGCAGGCAGACAGACAGGCAGGCAGACAGGCAGACAGGCAGGCAGGCAGACAGACAGGCAGGCAGACAGACAGGCAGGCAGGCAGGCAGACAGACAGGCAGGCAGACAGGCAGACAGGCAGGCAGGCAGGCAGGCAGACAGACAGGCAGGCAGACAGACAGGCAGGCAGGCAGGCAGACAGACAGGCAGGCAGACAGGCAGGCAGGCAGGCAGACAGACAGGCAGGCAGGCAGACAGGCAGGCAGACAGACAGACAGGCAGGCAGGCAGGCAGACAGACAGGCAGGCAGGCAGACAGACAGGCAGACAGACAGGCAGGCAGACAGGCAGGCAGGCAGGCAGGCAGGCAGACAGACAGGCAGGCAGACAGACAGACAGGCAGGCAGGCAGGAAGACAGACAGGCAGGCAGACAGACAGGCAGGCAGGCAGACAGGCAGGCAGGCAGACGGGCAGACAGGCAGGCAGGCAGGCAGGCAGACAGACAGGCAGGCAGACAGACAGGCAGGCAGGCAGGCAGACAGGCAGGCAGGCAGGCAGACAGACAGGCAGGCAGACAGGCAGGCAGGCAGACAGACAGACAGGCAGGCAGGCAGGCAGACAGGCAGGCAGACAGACAGACAGGCAGGCAGGCAGGCAGACAGGCAGGCAGACAGGCAGGCAGGCAGGCAGACAGACAGGCAGGCAGGCAGACAGGCAGGCAGACAGGCAGGCAGGCAGGCAGGCAGGCAGGCAGGCAGACAGGCAGGCAGGCAGGCAGACAGACAGGCAGGCAGGCAGACAGGCAGGCAGACAGGCAGGCAGGCAGGCAGACAGACAGGCAGGCAGGCAGACAGGCAGGCAGACAGGCAGGCAGGCAGACAGGCAGACAGGCAGGCAGACAGGCAGGCAGGCAGACAGGCAGGCAGACAGGCAGGCAGTAACCCATTTTCCTGTTGCGTGTTTGTTACCTGTCTGTAAACCTCATCACCCCAATAAACACTGTAGCCATTCGGCTGCTGCACCTCATACCACTTCCTGGTCATCTGCATTTGGGTCCACATACTACTACACAGAACACGACAGCAGTGGCAGCTGCACAACAAGACAACACAGATCTACAGCATAACAATGGCAGGCACTTTTCATTGATGCGTTACTTTAGTCTGAGTTTAGTCTTCACTGATTGGTTACAGAAACTTTAAACGTATTGGCTATGCAAAACAGAATTAGTAGCTCATTATCCTATGGAAAGACGGCGTTAAAAGCTGTGTTCTGAATGCTGTCAAATTCGTCATAATATACGTCATAAAGTGTCTGGAACGCCGTAAATAACGCTTTTTAAGGGTTTTGCACATTATTTATGCCCGTAGATGGAGGCGTTTTGACGGGTATTACAACGTAAATAGCAGTGTGCCGTTGTAAAGTGTGTGTAAATAGAGGAGAATTATGGCACTAATGGCTTTCCACAGTCTATCAAGACAGGACGAGTGTGCATATAGACAGACAGAAACGGAACTTTTATCTAATAATTATTGGGTGTAATTCAGTGTATTTTCAGGTTTCTAAGTGAAGTGTATGGAACTAAACTGCAGACTGGAGTCTCTGCTGACAGTGAGAAGCAGGGTGACAGCTTTGTCACATGAATGGGTTCAGTCTGGACCAAAGTGGTGGACCGACATTGCCATCCACAGAGCCATGCCACTAGTTTGGCTACAAGTCACAAATCAGTGACTGTTTTCGTTACCTGCTCACCAACAGAATTAGCAATGGCATCCCCTGGTTCAACATCTACACAAGACAGAAAGGCTTCTGATTACACACTGGCCCTTATCTTGCTTTTTATCCACATGACTAATGCAGATAGACAGTTTTCAGAGCAATCTTTCATTTCATAATTTCTTAAGTGCTTCACCAGTACTTTCTTGTCAGCGAGTGCCTTAAAATAGAGCGATGTTTAAAATGTCCACTGTTATGGGCTTGTTCTACAAGGTCAAGTTGTCCTGAATTCTCATTCCTTCTGTGAGTAATTTCTTCGTGGCCGCAAACGTACGGTTTCTGTTATAGATTTTTTAAAAACAAACAAACAAACAAAACATGCAGAGGGTGGATCCTGACCAGATGCTACTAAGCCTCTGTAAACCCGGAGAACATAAAGGGACAATGAACCAAAGTGATTTTGAGTAGTGAGATCACTGATCAATGACTCTGAATTAGTGAGCTACTGTACTCTGTGGCTTCACATAGTTTCTATTAGAGACACTGTATTCCATTCAGATGGGGCATCCACAGGGCCGGCCTAAGGCTCTCTGGGGCCCTGGACAAGATTTGATCGCTTCCAGCCCCCGTGCCCCCACCTCCAAGAAAGAGTCTCAGAACTTGTGCTTTGTGCAGTCACACAAAAGTCTAGTCACAAATGTAAAACATAAGTGGGACCAGGCACTTTTCATTGATGCGTTACTTTAGTCTGAGTTTAGTCTTCACTGATTGGTTACAGAAACTTTAAACGTATTGGCTATGCAAAACAGAATTAGTAGCTCATTATCCTATGGAAAGACGGCGTTAAAAGCTGTGTTCTGAATGCTGTCAAATTCGTCATAATATACGTCATAAAAGTGTCTGGAACGCCGTAAATAACGTTTTTAAGGGTTTTGCACATTATTTATGCCCGTAGATGGAGGCGTTTTGACGGGTATTACAACGTAAATAGCAGTGTGCCGTTGTAAAGTGTGTGTAAATAGAGGAGAATTATGGCACTAATGGCTTTCCACAGTCTATCAAGACAGGACGAGTGTGCATATAGACAGACAGAAACGGAACTTTTATCTAATAATTATTGGGTGTAATTCAGTGTATTTTCAGGTTTCTAAGTGAAGTGTATGGAACTAAACTGCAGACTGGAGTCTCTGCTGACAGTGAGAAGCAGGGTGACAGCTTTGTCACATGAATGGGTTCAGTCTGGACCAAAGTGGTGGACCGACATTGCCATCCACAGAGCCATGCCACTAGTTTGGCTACAAGTCACAAATCAGTGACTGTTTTCGTTACCTGCTCACCAACAGAATTAGCAATGGCATCCCTGGTTCAACATCTACACAAGACAGAAAGGCTTCTGATTACACACTGGCCCTTATCTTGCTTTTTATCCACATGACTAATGCAGATAGACAGTTTTCAGAGCAATCTTTCATTTCATAATTTCTTAAGTGCTTCACCAGTACTTTCTTGTCAGCGAGTGCCTTAAAATAGAGCGATGTTTAAAATGTCCACTGTTATGGGCTTGTTCTACAAGGTCAAGTTGTCCTGAATTCTCATTCCTTCTGTGAGTAATTTCTTCGTGGCCGCAAACGTACGGTTTCTGTTATAGATTTTTTTAAAACAAACAAACAAAACAAAACATGCAGAGGGTGGATCCTGACCAGATGCTACTAAGCCTCTGTAAACCCGGAGAACATAAAGGGACAATGAACCAAAGTGATTTTGAGTAGTGAGATCACTGATCAATGACTCTGAATTAGTGAGCTACTGTACTCTGTGGCTTCACATAGTTTCTATTAGAGACACTGTATTCCATTCAGATGGGGCATCCACAGGGCCGGCCTAAGGCTCTCTGGGGCCCTGGACAAGATTTGATCGCTTCCAGCCCCCCGTGCCCCCACCTCCAAGAAAGAGTCTCAGAACTTGTGCTTTGTGCAGTCACACAAAAGTCTAGTCACAAATGTAAAAACATAAGTGGGACCAGGAATTTTTTATTATTTAACGTTTCTACATTTTCTTTAGTTTCAGCCCACAAATGAAAATAAGTAAAACATGTAAATATTCAAAACAACAATAAACTATTATTTAAAGCAACAAAGTCAATGAACCTGGTAAAACCGTATCAGTAACACTGGACTTAAATTCCCATATAGCATTTAAAACCAATATATAAATGCTTTAATTGTTTTAAACACACTTTATTAAAGTTGTAAGCAGATATAAGGTCATTTTAAGTCTTTATTAATGTATTTATCAACAACTATAACTTCTCCCATAAAGAAGTTAATGTCCACTTACTAGATTTCTTCCAGAGCTTTCAGCCACATCATCAGCAGTGTTTGCAGTGAAGAAATGGCATTTGTAAATTAAAAAATACTCCATTAATAAATACAATTAACCAATATAGTTAAAACGATACATATATTTGATACTTTTTCATATTCGATATGAAATATGATAACACATTTACATAATTATAGCTCTTTTATATTGTCAGTTATTCATTATCAGTTTATACACTAGTTACTGATGCTTCACAACAGTTTTTATTGTTGCCTAATACTTTAACAAACACTTAAAATGTCTTCATATCTGCTTACAAAGACTTTACAGTATGTTATAGTGTGTTATAAGCCATTTATTAACTGTTTATACAAATGCTAAATCTGGAGGGTCAAAATAAAGTGTTAACAGAAAGGGTACAGACCTTGTGAGTCGTTTAACAGGCGAACAACAGGACTGATTGTTAATGAAAATGTACAGATGTCAATAACATTCAAATGTTTGAAGTATTTTTTTAAATATATTTTTTTATGAAATAAGGCCAAATAATGTCCAAGTAAAGCCACTAGGACTGCTGTCATGGTGTCCCATAGCTGCTGATGTCCACTATTGTTTGTCTCTTTGCTGTTCGGGATAAGGAAAGTCCTTTAAAATGTCCCAGGATCCTTTTCCTCAGGTGTCTTGCATTGTGGACCTCAGAATCTGACACTTACCAGCTCTGACCAGATGATCCTGTTAACATGGGAAGACGACCCTTCATGCTCTGCAGTACACGACGTGCTGATCTATGAGCTGGTGGTTCTCCTAGCAGACAAGCAAGTGCATTATGTAAGAGTTCGTTTGTATTACACCAATGTTAGCGACTTCCACAACAGCAACCTCAGCTTCTGGAATAGCCAAATGAACTTACCTCTAATTTGGTTGTGAAAATATTTTAGGAGGAAGTTACTGTGACGCCTGACCAGATAGGATCTACTCACTCCTGGAACTGGACGTCCCATTTGGCATTGGAGTGCGCTTCCCATTCAGTCAGGCTCAGTTCCCGATACAAAAACCAAACAAGCCCATGGAAACAAGAACAGAGTCTTCCTGGTTTGTATTACTCTTATTTAACTTCATATTTTGATCATCAAAAAGATTCAAGCTAACATTCTTACACATTTGACAGTTATGGTACTCCTTCAGATGCTAATTATGTGTTTTATTATTATCAAACGTTTGCAGGGATAGAAAACCTAAAAGACCTAGAGGTTTTTCCACGGGACAAACTGTTTAAAGTTGGCAGCAATGTCACCTTCTGCTGCGTTCTGCCGGTGGGGCAATTATTTTCCAGAATGTATCTGACTGGGTATGAGGGTGGTTATATGAACACTACCCAGATCAGCAATCAGACATATGCCTTGACTGTCCACCTGAACCGGGCATCAAAAGAGAGTTGCACTGATGTAAAATGTCAAGCACACAAAACTGACAACGGGGCTTGTGCTTATATCGGATGTAAGTATGACCTTTTTGCTTATTTTAGACTCTTAAATACGTCTTGTTAATAAATGCTGGCTGTTCCTTTTTTTTGGATTCTTGACATGACTCAGACCCACCTGGTGATGAGGCTCTTTGGTGTGAAACCCGAGATCTGGAATCAGTCGAATGCCACTGGACAGTAGGAAGAATGACACACCTATCCAAGAGTCCAACAGTTTATCGGCTACTTGGAAGGTAAAATAAAAGCATACCTGATGGAGCCTCAGGTTGGAGTATGGAAGCAAAAAAGGCTGCAAGGATTTGAATCTTATAAGCAACTAAAATAATTGTGAAATTTCAATACCTCTGAATAAAAAAGAATACTTCTTCGATTTAGCTTCACACTCGGAACACATTGTCAGACTCACGATGGACAGTTCAATCTGAGATTCATGTGTGTTATGCTAGTAGCAGCTAATGTAGCCTGGAGCCTCCAGCCTCAAGCAGAGATGAGCCGCTCCACGCCCCCAGACAGACCCATTTTCAGGCTTGTAGTCTTCCCCAACTGACGCTGACTCGAGTGACATCACTTGAGGACATTTATCAGACTTCACACAGCTCCGTCTGAGACACTGGTGGCTTTATACAACTTGTTTCACATAAGCAGTAGAACTCCCCAACACCTGGAAACACACTTTGATGTGTAAAATTGCTGGAGTTCTCCTTTAATGTTGGTAATTATATACCACAGAATTTAAAGCATTATAGAAATACAGTATATATACAGAATATAAATATTTTACTTTGAAAACCATCTATCAGAATTGAAGTGGTTTGAACGGCCTGCTTTTAAATTTCCAGGTATTTTATATTCATATACATTTGTGCAATTTCAAATGTAAGGTTTTTTCAGGGTTTACAAATTCAGATAAAAAAGTGTCCAATATGTCATCAGTGCTGCAGGTATTTGGTCAGAAACCAAAGTATTGGACAAAATACAATTTTGACCTGATGGTGGCGCTAGATGAAAAGTCAGAGGATCACCAAAGTGATTACAGTTCATCCTGAGGGGAGCATGATCCTCATGCAATATTTCATGGCAAAACATCCATTAGCTGTTGAGATATGTCAGTCTGTACCAAAGTGGTGGACTAACAGACAGACTGACCAACACTGCCATGCCTAGAGCCATGACTAAAAACTGTATCCAAGTTGCTCAGATTCAATTTTCTGATCCAAACATTCCAATTAAGTACAAAAAAATCAAGTTGCTGAAATTGGAACGTGAATTTTAGAGCAATATTCAGGATGAAAAATGTAAGCTTAAAGGGACAGTTCACCCCCAAATCAAAAATATGTGCTCTCGCCTGCAGAGCTGTTTATCCATCTAGATCGTTTTGCTGTGAGTTGCTGAGTTTTGGAGATATCGGCCGTAGAGAGTATAACGGGACTACATGGCCCTCGGCTTGTGCTGCTCAAAGCGCCAAAAACTCAACTGTATTTTCAGGAATCTTGACCCAGTTATGTAGTTCCTACATGAAACCGCTCACAACAAATCTATGGATAAATGTATTTTTCTGGCGCTTTGAGCCGAGTGCCATCTTGTCCCATTATATTCAAAAAATGCCTCTACGGCCGATATCTCCAAAACTCGGCAACTCACACCAAAACAATCTCTAGATGGATAAACAGCTCTACAGGTGGGAGGAGAAATATGTATTTTTGATTTGGGGGTGAACTGTCCCTTTAAACAAGGATTAGCTATCAAGCCTCAACGAAACTGATCACATGATCCAAGAAAGAGAAGTTCTGATGAGTGACTGGAAATCTTGGACACATTCATTTTCTATCAGAATTATTCAACTAGATTGTAAACGTACGTGAAATTACCTTCTGTAAATGTTAAACAGCGGATTTCAAATCACACAAATTCAGACAGATGCTTTTCAAAGTCAAATATGTCAACGGTATAAATTCAGTGGTATTTAGATTTTAACATCCAGCAACAACAAGTATTCATGGTTATTTAGTTTAATAATTAGGTATTCAGTTGCTTACAAATTTCAAATTTCTGGCGTTTCTTTGCTTTCTTTGCTGTATTTTTATGTTGTGGGAAAGAATCAAGCAATTTATATCAAACTAAACGTTAGATTCTGTTGGCATTTGTATTTCAGTCAATGTGCAAGTGAGGGGAGATGTTCTCAGAAAGTGCAAGTGGATGTTGGTGAGAAAAACTGGACGTTAACAGCAGAAAATCAGCTTGGGAAGGTGGAGCTCCAAGACAGTGCAGACCTGACTAAAAGAGGTAGACTTTTATAAACATGTGCGTGGTAAAATGCTTATTTGGCTACTGACATGTCTTTTTAATCATTAAATTCAACTAATTGTTGTTTGTCTTTTCTTTCAGTGCACATGTTTGCTCCAACAGAAGTGACAGCTTCGACTGTGCATGCCAGAAATGTCAGCCTGGACTGGAAGTGGACGGTGCAACAGTACAATAATCTCAATATAACATGCCAAGTAGACGTTAGCCATGGTGAAGCTAATACCATAGTGAGTTGACAAAAAAGGAGGGTGAGATATTAGCAAGGTTTTTAAAGTAAGATCCTTTTGTAAACGACACTAACATCATCATATGTAAAGTTTCATTCCCAGGCTTTCAGATAGTGACGTTTTGTCACGCCCCTCGGCGTTGCATACAGACGCACATGGTGCCTGTGGCAGCAGTAGAAACCGCTTGGTTAGGTAGTAGGAAGTCACGTGACGTAAGTGACATAAGTCACATGTTGGTTAGGTTTAGGCCGACAAAACGTAGCAAAACGTTTATTTAAACAGAAACGGTGGTGTGTTGAACCCTGCTGTGTACGCAAGCGCACTGCGCTGCAGTGCCTTTTTAATACTGCAGTGACTGTATACATGTGACCTCTGACACAGCCACCAAACGAGAGAAAACGCACCTCGAAGCCCGTTGCACGCAGTTGCACGCGGTTTTGAGGAAACATGGCGTTCAACCCGGAAATCGTAGCAAAACGGTGATTAAACATGCCCCATGTTACTTTTAATAACTCAACGTTAACTTTTGGTTTCACTTTTTCGGTTTTACTTCGTGTATTTAGTCCGGGGTTTTTGCTTTGTTCATTGTTGGGTCGTTGCCCTTGTCTTGTGCATTTTGGTTGCGCTTTGTTCCCGTGTCACGTATCCTGGATTTTGTTCCCTGTAAGTTTTGCCGGACTGACTCCTTGTTGGATGTGTTTGCTTTTGGACTTGTTCTCTGTTTTGACCGCTGCCTGCCACGCTACTCCAGCCAAGCCAGAACCTCCACTCCCCGTCCCCGTCTCCGTCCCCGTCCCCGGAGCCTCGCCGCTCTGGAAGAGCTCCGATCCCCCAGTGTTTGCTTGCAGTTTATAATAAAAACGGTTGCTACCTCATCCACATACCACTTCCTTGTGTCCTGCGTTTGGGTTCTAAAATCGTGCACGTAACAGTATTTGCTTTTAATTTTTCTATTTTCTCTTGCTATGTTTATTGTTATGCACCAAAACACCAAGACAAATTCCTTATGTGAAAACCTGATTCTGATTCTTGCCCATATTGTGTTCACAGAGTGAAAACTTTGGAGTTGGCCTTAATTTTACAGTTTTGAATGACTTGATACCATATTGCACATATAATGTGAAAGTACGATGTGGAACAACGCAACATTTCTGGAAATGGGGTGACTGGAGCACAAGTGTCAACTTCCACACAAGGGGTGATGGTAAGTATTGAAAAAAGCCAACAACAAACTTTTAACCAATTTGGGCCATTTGATGGATAGATACATTTTCTGGTCACTGATTGTCTAGCTGTCCCACAGTTCCAGATGCTCTTGATGTGTGGATGCAGATGAAGGATAACCAAATTATAATCATTTGGAAAGTAAGTCAGATGAGTTGATACCACTTTCTAATAAGCTGCTCTTTATAAAGCCTTTCTTAGTTGTAATTAATGGCTAATTAGTAAATCATTCACTAATGCTTAATAGGGCAGTTCTAAGCCGTTAAGAAAATGTAGGTTGCCAGGTTGTGAAAAATCTCTCCGGCTCTCTGTTTATCCTCCTCCGGCAGGACACTTGTCTTTTTAGCTCCTTAGTTCATCAGGTAGACCTCTCCAATGGAGCGACTGACCTCTGACCTTCTGGAAAAGTGCTGCAGAGCATCTGGACCAAAATCCATTTATCAACAACTTATTGATATTTACAGTTAAAGATTTAATGGATTGCTGTAAAAACTCTTTACTATTAACACATTAATATTTATAATTTCAGACGACGAACTGACTTTTGCTGTTGACTTATTAGAAAGTGAGAAGCCTGGGCGGCCGGTAGCTCACCTGGTAGAGCGCGTAGCACGTATCGAGGCTGAGGCCTCACCGCGGAGTCCCACCTCCGCTGCACGTCATCCCCTCCCTCCCCTTTCCCGTCTCTCTTCGCTATCTCTATCAAAAATAAAGCCGACACAAATTGAGGAACCTGTAACTCTTATTACTGAGGACTTGCTAACATTTAGAACTGCAGACTTGATGGCTTGTTAGAAAGTGAGACACACGTTACCCTTAATTAATGACTTAATTAATAACTCACTAGTTTTTCCCATCGTGGCATCAGGTAATTAATGGCCTTAAACTAATCTGTAAGACATTGGTAAATGATTTATTAACTATTAATAAAGCTATTAGTTACAACTTATAAAGTCTTTATAAAGGGTGCCTTATTAGAAAGTGGTGTTGAGGGCATGATCTCCATACGTGTGCTTTGCCAGGTAAGCTAAAGTCCTGATGTCCTCTCTGCAGATGCCACTGGCCAACCAGAGTCATGGACACATAGGACAGTATGAAGTGACCTGGGCAAGGACCACAGAGAGACAACGACAAAATGTAAAAGTGGATCCCAACAACAACAGTCATATCCTCAGTCAAGACTGTATATCGTGTATCGTCACAGTTACTGCTTGGAATATAAACGGCAGCTCATCCCCATCAGCCATCACCATCCCCAGCCTCACTCCAGGTATGAAGCTAACAGAGCCGTGCATGTTACAGTGAGGGAATTCAGGCCCCAAACCTGCGCTGATCACCTTTGCTTCACCTGAAGCAAACCAGGTAGAGAGAATACCTCTTTTGGTGTATTGTGGTGCAAATGAATGGACACAGTATTGGATTCTGGTTTACAGTTCTATTAATACATTCATGGACTTTAACCATGATAATAGCCACACGTGCGCTACCACCACAATCAAAGCTTGAGTTAACAGTAAAGATGCTATTTTTAGCCCCACTTTATCAATAATGGGGCTAAAACATTTTTTGTAGTATACAAAAGGCCATGGGATCAAAAGGGTTTATCCTCTGGGGGCCAAATTAAAGTTCACACTGAACAGAAATATGGCCATTAGTTCTAGAAGTATCCAGTTTGTTTGATAGACAAACTTAGCCGTGATGCTAACAGAGGAAAAACAGCATTGTTAACAAAATGGCACAATATAGTGTACAACACAAAGTGTAGAGCTGGTTTGTCATGTCTAAAAATGAAAAAGAATCAATACAAGAACTTGCATACATATAAGCTGGGATCGAACCGCTGACCTTCCAATTGGTGGACAACCCGCTCTGCCACTAAGCCACAGCCGCCCCTGAAACAGAATACTTGCTGCAAAGTGGGATTTAAAAACTAAAATTCCAACATTTGCTCATCACTGAATTGTCTGTGATGCTTTACAGTGATATACAAGAAAGTTTTTATCAAAGATAAAGATTATCTTCTTAGCGACAAATACTTGCCACATTACCTGCAGCTATATGTTTTAGTCAAATCAAACTTTCAAAGAGTCTTCATTTTCAGACAGAACCAGAGTGAACACTTCTTGGATCATTGGCAGCAAGGGTAGCTTTAACCTGTCCTGGTCTGCCAGTCCTGCAGCCAGCTGTGGCTACATAGTGGACTGGTGTCCTACCTTAGGCGTTGCAGTGTGGAGTGGCTGAAAGTTCCTCCCAGTGAAACTAATGCCCGTATATTTTCAAGTAAGTCTGATTCTTTGCTCACAAAACAGTTGCACCTATGTAACATTACATTTCCTTGTGTTACAATACATCTCTCTTGTCATTTCTCCACCCCAGAAAACTTCCATGAGGGAGTGAGATACTCATTGTCCGTATACGCCTGCACCCAGGGAGCTCCAGTGCTACTAGAAAGACGAGAAGGCTATGTCAGCGAGAAAAGTAAGATTGAACTGTTTGACTTTCCTGTGGTGCACTGTTTGTTGGTTTCTATTTTATGTTACTTACACATTTATTAAGATGTGTTTTCCCCAATGTTATGCTTTGCCAGGAATAGAAGACGGCCTGTTTAAATCATTAAAATGGAAGCAGCGGTTTTCAGATGTTGAGGTATCCTGGGACCCTATATCTCTAAGAGAACAGACTGCTTTCATCCAAGGCTATGTTCTATATTGTTTGGACGACAACGGAAATATAGTCATCAATGTCAGCAAAGGTATTGTGACATCCAGTTATTTTCTGATGATAGGCCACAAATGCTCCTGTGAATGATATATACTCACTCTCACCTTCTGAACCTGCTAGCATACATTCATAAAATCAGGACTTTAAAAAAGCAACACCTGCTGAAAGTGTGGTTTAACATCATCATCTTGCTGCAGTGACGTAGAGGTGTACCTTAGGGTGTGTCAGTACACCCTGACATCACTGTTGGGTGTGTTTAAAGGTGCAACAGAGTGCCCAACCACACCAGTCACTGATGCTGGGTGTAGTCAGAGGTGCAAGACATGACACTTTCAACCACACTGCTTTTCATCCACGTTAAAGCTGGTGTAGGCAGTTTTCTTTTCTTCTACACCTGCTCTTGGCTCTGTTTTCAGGCTTTAGAAAATCTAGCCCATGGCGGGAGACTTTGGCCAATCACAGGTCATTTCAGAGAGAGGACATTCCTTCTGGCTGTTCTACAAATGCATATGCACGTGCACATCCCTTCAGATGGAGATGGTGATTCAATGGTGGAAAATCCTGCAACTTGTGATAAATTTCCAATACTTTCCAATCCTTTGCCTACAATGACGTATAGTACAAAACACATGTGTGAACCATAGACTGTATAAAAGAAGTGGACGTAGTCACAGTGACGTCAACCCATTGGTTTGTGGACTTCCGTTTGAAGCCTTGAGTTTGGCAGTTTGGCTGTCACCATCTTGGTTATTTGGAGCCAGAAGTGACCATATTTGGATGAGAGGGTGGCGCTAGCTAGGTTAGCAAGGTGCATCTGTAATTCACGTTAACTGTGAGATTAATTGGGATGCTAAGTTTGGCTAGCGAAAAACAGGCTTAAAACAAAATGAGCAGCTGACTCCTTTGAGCATCTTTCAGTACAACCGAACGCTGAACAAGACATTTTTAGGTGACCAAAATGTTGCAATTAACTTTCATGAACTGAAAACACTGAAAGGGTCCAAGTTCTTATACGAAAACACGACAGCACCCAAAAACAAGTTCACGGCTAGTTAAATGTCCACAGTGCCATGGATACGCATCGCCTCGATCCTGACTGACGGGTCGATCCCAAGGTAGCCACGGCCTAAAGCTTACCTTTATCGTCTATTTTACTGTAAATGGGACCATCGTTTCCAAATGAAGATCGTGCTGTATTGAAGAAGACGTGAAAGAAGCATCTGAGACCACGAACTCATTAGGAAACTGTTTACTGAGGTAATGAGTGAGCAGTAGGGTCATTTTCTCATAGACTTCTATACAATGGGACTTCTTTTCGCAGCCAGTGGAGTCGCCCCTGCTGGCCTGAATAATTCAGCTGCCTCTGAAGCCTGAGGCGCTCTGCCCTGGGGCCACAGAGTGCTGAAGGGGCGAGAGGGATTGGGGTCTTGGCAAGGTCCTACAAGGCACGAAGATTCCCAGGGCAACCGACCCCTGCTGCCGTTCAATTTGTGGGTTTGGTGGGATGGGCTGAGTGAAATGCGGCAGCAGAAAGAGAGGCGGAAGGTTTTGCATTGTGTATGTTCAAACTGCCTACCCCAGCTTTAAGTTACTCTTTAATATTAAAACGTGCAAATGGATAATTACAAATGTGTATCCAGATAAATGATGTTATTCAGGACACACAGAGCTGGACAGGAGTCCTGTAGCATACCAAGGATTATAGATATTTATTGTGTTACTCCCAGTGATGGAAGAGGTATTCAAATCCTTTACTTAAGTAGTAAATACCACAGTCTAAAAATACAACATTACAAGTAAAAGTCCTGAATTAAAAATGTTTCTTAAGTAAAAGTACAGAAGTAATCAGCAAAAGTGGCAATGCTTAAGATTTCAGTCCTGGTTGATTTGGCGTCACCTGTAGTTACTGGTGCTAACAGCAAATGCGGTTTAATACTACAGGTCACATAATTCTGGGGGCAGCAAAACAAACTACTGCTGTTTTAATAAAGAAGTCAGGCAATACATGGTCTTTTTCCATCATTGTGTGAGCAACCATGATGTGATGTTATGCTGCACACGGCACGAGTCGTGAACAGCAGGCGCAGTGAGAGGAGTCGGTTACCTGGCTGAGAGGCTGGAGGTGTGCAGGCTGCAGCTCATCGAACAGTTCACTGTGGCTGCTCCTGACTGTTCCATTACTCCCTGCTATATTTCAAACTGATCCGCTGTCAAAAAATGTCGAAAATGGCCGCTGTCTTGTTTGTAGCGGTAAGTGTCAAGCTCACTGACAAACACTTTCCTTTGACTACTTCATAATAAATATAATCTCGTGTTTTGCCAGTTAAATGAAAATCTTGGAGAATGCCAATTTAAAGTATCGAAGGTAAAGGTACTCATTATGCAGACTGGCTCCTTTCAGAGTGTTATATTATTATTATTATTACTATTATAGTATAGTATTCTGTTTTTATTACAAATGCATGCATTGTACTGTTGTAGTTCTTCAAAGTGGAGCCAATTTTAGATATTTTATATGCTACTGGGGAGATTAATAGTATAGTACTGCATCATATAATATCAGTGTATCATGTTTTTTTTATGTAAAATCTTAATCTGAAAAGTAACTAGTAACTATGAGTGTCAAATAAATGTAGTGAAGTAAAAAGTACAATATTTCCCTCTGAAATGTAGTGGAGTAGAAGTATGAAGTTGCATAAAATGGAAATGCTCAAGTAAAGTACAAGTACAACACTTGAGTAAACGTACTAGTTACTTCGGCTAAAGTCTACCCGCCACCAGGCAGCGACGTCACATCACTTTGGTGCCATGGTGCCACCATGCTACCGTGTGGAAGATGCATTATAACTGCAATATTTCGAGAACATGTTCGTGATTCAGGAAAGGGGAGCAGGACTTAGTGACTTAGTTGACAAAAAAAGTATGATATAACCATCCCTAATAGGCTAAAATAAATAAATAAACAAATTAAATATACTGTTTCTGAAATGACTTAAAGCAGTATTGATTGATTGATTTTCAGCCTCTTGTGAACAGTGGAACAAGCTGTAAACACAACTGTGACATATTCTTACAAAGATAGTGTACATGTTAACAAATGCCTGTTTACACATTCAGGAGACACGGAGCAACTTTAGCATTTACACAATTTAGCCTTTGTGTGGAGCACATAAAGGCTAAGTTGTGTTCCTGGAAACCTGAAAAATGTAAGTCCAGCTTTCCCACTCCTTTTAGCCCTGTTTTGGGCTCTTTAGCTGCTAAATGCTCCCCTATGTTCACCAGCAAGTTGGTAACTTTGTCTCTCTGCTATGTGGTGCTGGCAGGTAGTGTACTGTGGCTTGATCATAGCTTTATTTTTACTAAAATCAGCTGCCTCATATGGCTGGAAACAAAGTTGATGAGAACAGTGAGACTGAACCGAAACAGTAAAGTTGCGGGCTGTAAAACCGAAACAACGAGCTGAGTTCGTAAGTTCCTAGAAAATTCAGTAAGTGTACTGAGTCACTGGTGAAGTGCCATTGTCAGTTCAGCTGTGATATACAATGTGTTACTTCCTGGATGTAAGCTTACTGAAAGACCGCTAAAACCACGCACACAAAACATGGTGAAAACATCCTGTAGTAGTAGTCGCTGAGCTCACAACCGTAACGACAGGTCTTATATCGGTCTAGTTTTGTACTGAACTGAACAAAACAGTGAATCAGCAACAGACTAAACTCATTGCTTAACTGAAGACAGTCAGAAGCAGTGCTGTAAGCTCACGGTATTATGAATGGTCATGCACTCGGTTACCAATATGCGTACTGAACTAAATGAAGCAATTCAAATCAGCAAAGTGAATCATAATTTCCACTTCTAGTATCAACAGAATCAGGGGGACTGTCGGAAAGACCGCAGCAGGAGTTTCAGCAGGTTCCCCAAATGAATATATGTGTATATTCAAGTGACAAAGCCCCAAAGCAGCTGTAGTAGTTCTGACGGGAGCCAAAAGAGGAAACGGAGGTGATTTGGTTATCAAAACGACGACGAAGGTTCCCTAACCTTAGCTAAGTAGTCATTTGAACCCAAACCATGATCTTTCCCAGTGTCACATCTTAAAATGGATTTATTTTCCAGCAGAGATTTTAACGGCTTTGGAAGGCACTGACAAATGATGTCATCCTGCTGATGAACTCGGTTAACTTATTGGATAACCGTGTCTTCAGTCGGAGAACCGGGGTTACGTACAGGACCAATTACACATTCTCAATCTGTATACACATTCACAGATGTTGAAAACATCTGCAAGTCAGTATGCACCTTTACAAGCTTTATTGTTAATGTCTTGACTTTATTTTGGCAACTTTTTGTCCCCCTATTTAGCATTTATAAGCAGTATATAAACATGTAATAAATGGTTTATAACACACTATGATGTAGTTGTAAGCAGATGTAAGTGCTTAATTATGTATTTGTCAGCTGTAACTCCTGCCAGCACCCATACGTGGAGGTTGCTGTTTAAACAGATAATGAATGACAATACAATAAAACCCAGTTGTAATATTAAATGTGTCTTCAGAGGAGAAGTTAGAATTGTTGACAAATACTGTACATTATAAACCATTTATTAAATGTTTGTATACTGAGTATATAGTAAAAGTGTTTACTTAACGCACTCTCTAGTGTGAAACTGTGACCTTGAAGGTTCTTCGGGATGTTTATTAATAACGACAATCTCTTTCTCCTGGTTTAGACGATCCTGAGGCCACCAGCCTGACTGCAAGAAACCTTCAAATCAGGTCCTACACATTCACGGTGAAGGCAAAGACAGCCGTTGGAGAATGTGGTAGTGCATCCATTACTGCCACCTTGAATTCATTGAGTATGTTGCGTCTTTTCCCTTTCAGACCATAATTTCTGCTTGTGTAGAAATCCATTTTCTTTTTTAAAACAACGGAAACAAAATCAAATCATGCATTTGTTACTTTATTTGATTCACTCCTGTTGCTTGTCTGGGCTGTTTGTCTTAACTCACCAGCTGATAACTTGATCGAGGCAATTATCATTTCCCTGGTCGTCGTTTTTTGTCTCCTTTCCTTCATCACCATCCTTTGCTACAGACACTGGACATGGTAAGCTAGTCAACACATTAGTTTTCTATGCAATTTGCTCAATTGTTGCCTCCGATGGTGCCATTTGAATGAGCGCATGTTGTTGCCATATCTTGTTGAGATTTATTTTCATACATTCTTACATCCAACAGTATCAAACAGAAGGTCTATCCTCCAATCCCAAAGCCAGTGTTGACGGACAAGTGGTTGACATCACCGGTAGGTTCTCACAACCATGTCTTAAAGGGGCACTCCACTAATTTTACACATGAAGATCAGTTAACTTGTCACAAGGAGTATTACTCAAACTGTGAAAACAGTTGTACATTGTCTTCTGTGGCTCTGCGGGGAGCTTTTTTACAGTCTGAGGAAACAACCCTGATGATGTCAGAATGATGTCATCAACGTTATCTCAGATTTGGCTTAAGACACAAAATTCTTTGACAGAAAGCCCGTGTAAGAAACTGAAGTTTGAAAGACGTGGGCATTTAAAAGGCAGTCACGGTCTAATGACAGATGCCAGATGATGAGTGGCATTATGGGAGGTGTAGGATCCAGCATTTTTGGAGCTTGACCAATACTAGAGACTAAAAGTCAGGATATCTCTGCTTGTGATGCTTTGATTTTGACCATTCTTTTTAGCCATGCTAGCGGTGTGGCGCTCTTGATGGCAATGTCGGTCTGTTGGTCCAGACTGAAATATCTCAAGAACCATTGGATGGATTGCCATGAGAGTGTAAAAACATTCATGGTCCTCAGAGGATAAATGCTAATGATTTTGGTGATCCCCTGTTTTTTCATCTAGAGCCACAATGAGGTTAACATTTGTGGTTTTGAGTAAAATGTCTCAACAACCGGATTCCATGAAATTTGGTTCACATACTCATGTTCCCCTCAGGATGAATTGTAATCATTTGTAATCCTCTGCCTGTTCATCTAGTGCCACCATCAAGTCAAAATTTGGTCTATGACCCGTTACCTGAATGCCATATACATCAGCCTCAGCTGTACTTAGCTGTACTAGCTGTTTAGTGCTATATCATGCTAAACTAAGATGGTGAACATGGTAAGCATTAACTGCTAAACATATTAGCATGTTAGCATTGTCATTGTGAGCATATTAGCATGCTAACATTAGCATTTGGCTCAAAACTCTGCTGTGGCTTAGCAGCTTCACAGTGCCGCTAGCCTGGCTGTAGACTCTTAGTCTTATCTTACTATGTCTCTTAAGAGTCCCCCAACTTTATGGCAGTGCAACACTAAATCGGTGGAATACCCCTTTAATATTCGGTGAAAATAAAGTTTAATTTTCCTACTATAGTGCATCATTGGTTCACAGGTTATCAGCATTTTTGCACACCAAACTACCACCCATCTTTTCTATGATATGACGTCATTCTGTCTGTTTTCCAGGGTGAACATAGTTGTCGTCCTCTTCACGTGGATCAGTGTCACCACAGCGAGGTAGATATCATGGATGTTCCGGAGCTGCATTGTAACACAGGAGCACTAGTGAATGGTTATGTCAGCCAGGAGAACATGCCTTTTGTTTTTGCACAAACTCTAAAGGATTACTACAACCAGCCCCTGAAAAAGTGCACCCCACCACCACCCCTCACTTTACCCACTTCAGCCATCCCATCTCAGTCAGGGTTACCAACTTCTCCATTCAGAATTGTATTTCCTAACCCGTCATACAACTTGATAATGCAGACTGGGGATCAGCAGTCCAACTCAGGTCCTCAGCTTCAGGAGGGAACACCTTTAGAGAGAAGCTCCAGTGGATACCAGCCTCAGAGTAACACAGAAACCTTCACTATAAACTGGACAGAACAGGATCCAGACAGTCCTATGTCTTGTATTTCCACTTACATTTTGTTACCATAGTCACCTTTCGAATAGCTGCTGCATGCACAGCAACAAAACAGAAATTTGTCATGAATTTCACTGAAACACATTTTTATTACGTATACCAATTTATACAATACAATGTTATTTTAAGCATATTTTTAGCCATGCTAGCTCTAGGGATGGCAGTGTCTGTCTGTCCACCACTTTGATCTAGATACTGAAATATCTTACCAACTACTGGATGAATTGCTATGAAATTTATAACAGACTTTCAAGGCCCCTAGTGGATACATTTTAAGGACTTTGGTGAGCCTCTGACTTCTCATGTAGCGCCACCAGTAGTTGACATTTTTGTCTAGACAACTATGGGATATAGATATAGATATACATAGGTCCTCGCTTCATTGGACTGCATAAACTATTGCTCTGCTTATTTTTGGGTGTGTGTGTGTGTGGTCTATAGTGTGGACAAGCTTTTGTCTCAGTGTGTTAGTGGGTTTCAAAAACCCATGGATGTGGTGTTCCTTCTGAGTGTTTCAGATACTCCAGCCACGTATGGAATTACAATGTTGCTGCATGTGTACTTTTCTTCTCCGCCTGTTGTGGTGCTATTTATTGGTCTTACTGGATCTTGTTTCTATTTTATGAAGGCCCAGTTCTGGGGCCTTGTTGAGGTGTTTATGCTCGTTCTGTTTCGAATCTAAAGCAGGTTCAGTTGCCCCTTGACTTTGCTCCTCTGGATGTATATACCAACACCAGGATAACTGAGAATCTTCACAGGCATACTGTCAGACTCGTTGTTTCATGAATGATCACTGATAAAGTAACATACACTGCGAGTTATATTGTATAACAAAAACTTAACTGTAATGGTTTGGCTGAGGTTTTGCCAATGCAATATATATGTATAAATAAATTACAGGAATGCATTTAACTTGTGAACCACTGTGTGTACCACAAAATAAAATGGGAAAAACTCTGTCTTAATGTCTATTGACCACTCACCTGCAGTAAGTATCAAATACAATGCAATCCTTCTGTAAAGCAAAATCCTAAATCCATGCCAATATCTAATAGCATGAATGAGGGACTACACCATCTAATAGCATGCTTTGAAAATCCATTTGCAGCTTGAGTTCAGTAATAATTGTGAAATCAATGTGGCGTTACATGTAGGAAATGCTTTTTCGTAATTGTGAGTCACAGTGGCCAGGTCAGACATGCCTAACTTGCACTCAGAATACTGTAGTAGTTGGAAATGACCAATAGTGAAACTGAGATACTGAAGTTAAAACACTGGTCAAAACCACATGACTTTATTTTAAATTCTAGATCCTAAAGTTTCCAAAGACAAAATATGTGGGGGAAATTATGCAGAAAACATGTAGAACATTGGTTACACTTTATTTGGATTGTCCGCCTAGAGACAGTTTAGAGAGTATTTGTAACATTTCAATAGCGTATTAGTTGTGATTCAACAATTCAATTGTTTCACAAATAAAACCATTTTCTAGGTTTGGTTAGGTTTAGGCACAAAGAACATCTTGTGAATTGTCACATATACTCTACTGATAATCTGTTAAACACCTACAGACAAAGCAAAACAGTTGAAATAAAAATACTGTAGGCTGACTATTCAATTCAATTCTATTTATATAGCGGCAATTCAGAACAGCAGAAGTTATGTCATTGCACTTTTCCTATAGAGCAGGTCTAGACCGTACTCTTTATTATATTATTTACAGAGACCCAACAAATCCCACCATGAGCAAGCATGTGGTGACAGTGGCAAGGAAAAACTTCCTTTAACAGGCAGAAACCTTGGACAGAACCAGACTCAATGGTGGGCGGCCATCCGCCGCTGTCATGTAAGATTTTGAGAGAGAGAGAGAGCGAGAGAGAGAGAGGTGGGGGAGAAGGAAGCACAATGCAAATTCCACATAGAATTTTGAAATAGTAATAATGTAATGGTAGTGTTAATATTAATAAAGTAATAATAATAGGAATAACAGTCATAGGAATAATAATGATAATAGTAATACCTGATGTGCTGTGGTAAGCGTATTGTGTCATTTCCGGTCCCGGGTGTTTGTGTTTTACTAGTAGCGTATTTCTGCAGCTCTAGCTCATCACAGTTGATTTCGTTCAATTGTTCATTATAGTGATTAACTATCTGCTATAAACCTACATTAGTTCTGCTCAAGCACTCATAGCTCTCTCCTTCTTTTAACGACTTTCTCGCTAATCCCACAGTTTACACGCTATTCAGTTTTGCTAGCTACCGTTTTATAGCTTAGCAGCTAGTGATGGCTTCTCACTCTCACTCTCCTGCTCTCTCTTGCTCGGTGTGTCAAATGTTTAGCTATTCTTCTGCCTCCTTTAGTGATAATGGTACATGTAATAAATATAGTTTATTTGTAGCATTGGAGGCGAGGCTTAGTGAATTGGAAACGCGGTTCTGCACCATGGGAACTCAATCATTAGCTGCTGTAGTTAGCCAGCCCCCAGTAGCCGGTGTGGACCGACCAGAGGTAGCTCCTGTTAGCCTATCAGCTCCCGAGCAGCCGGGAAACCAGGTAGGCTGGGTGACTGTGCAAAGGAAGCATAGCCCTAAGCAGAAGCCCACGGTTCACCACCAACCTGTTTACATTTCTAACAAGTTCTCCCCACTCAGCGACACACCCGCTGAGAAACCAACTCTGATTATTGGCACCTCCATTTTGAGAAACGTGAAGTTAGCGACACCAGCGACCATAGTCAAATGTCTTCCTGGGGCCAGAGTGGGCAACGTTGAATCCTATTTAAAACTGCTGGCTAAGGATAAACGTAAATACATTAAGATTGTTATTCACGTCGGCGGTAACGACTCCCGATTACTGCAATCAGAGGTCACTAAAGTTAATGTTGGACTCCGTAGTTTTCTCTGGGCCTCTGCCTAACCTGACCAGTGATGACATGTTAAGCCACATGTCTTCATTCCGCTGCTGGCTGTCAAGGTGGTGTCCAGCAAACGATGTGGGCTTTGTAGATAATTGGCAGACTTTTGGGGGAAGACCTGGTCTGATTAGGAGAGACGGCATTCATCCCACTTTGGATGGAGCAGCTCTCATATCCAGAAATCTGACTGATTTTATTAGTGGACCTAAACCATGACAACTCAGAGTTGAGACCAGGAGGCAGTCCTACACGCTTCTCTGCGCTTCCAGAGCAGTTACCCACCCAAAACTCCTTTGTGACAGTGTCTGCCCCCGACCACTTAAATTAATACAATCTAAAGTTTAACAGAAGAGGAGTTATAAATAAAAACCTAAACAAAAACACTGAAATAGCACAACAAAATAGGAGAACTGAATGTGGACTCTTAAACATCAGATCTCTGTTTTCTAAACCTTTACTAGTGAACGATTTAATATCAGAGTATCATATTGACTTATTTTGTCTTACTGAAACCTGGTTGGGTTATGAAGAATATGTTAGCCTAAATTAATCCACTCCACCCAGTCATATTACCACTCACATTCCTCATCTAGAGATCATATCTATCCAATATTTGCTTCTCTGCACTGGCTCCCTGTAAAATTTAGAATAGAATTTAAAATCCTTCTCCTCACCTACAAAGCTCTCAATGGTCAGGCACCATCGTATCTTAAAGATCTCAAAATACCTTATTATCTGACTAGAACACTGCGCTCCCAGAATGCAGCTTTACTTGTGGTTCCTAGAGTCTCCAAAAGTAGACCGGGAGCCAGAGCCTTCAGTTATCAAGCTCCTCTCCTGTGGAATCAGGTCTCAGTTTGGATTTGGGAGGCAGACACCATCTCTACATTTAAGAGTAGGCTAAAGACTTTCCTCTTTGATAAAGCTTATAATTAGGGCTGGCTTGGGTGAGTCCTGAACCATCCCTTGGTTATGCTGCTATAGGCCTAGACTGCCGGGAGACTTCCCATGATGCGCCTCTTTCCTCTCTCCTTCTCTCCCTCTCCATCTGTATGCATTTTTATCCCATTACTGCATGTTACTAACTCGACATCTTCTCTCTCCCGTAGTTTTGTGCTTTCTCGTTTCTCTCCTCTCTCCTTCTTTCGCTTTCAGCAGGTATTTCTGCCTCCAGAGCTGCAGAGTCTGGATCTGTGGTTGTGGGCCACCTGCTGCCCCCCGGTTACTGTTCGACAACTGCTACTACAGTTGTTGTTATTGGCTCTGTTACTGATGCTGACATTATTCCTCCTATAGCTGTCATTCCTATTATTACTAATTTATCAATATTAACACTACAATTACTATTCTACTAAATAAATACAAAAATCTACGTGGTCTTTGCATTCTGCCTCCTCTTGAGGAAGAGGAAAGTCTTAAGCCTTCTATTAAGTGTGGAGATGGTGTCTGCCTCCAAAACCCACATTGGGATGTGATTCCACAGGAGAGGAGCTTGATAACTGAAGGTTCTGGCTCCCATTCTACTTTTGGAGACACTAGGAACCACAAGTAACCCTGCATCCCGGGAGTGCAGCGTTCTAGTCGGGTAATAAGGTATTATGAGATCTTTAAGATACGATGGTGCCTGACCATTGAGAGCTTTGTAGGTGAGGAGAAGGATTTTAAATTCTATTCTGGATTTTACAGGGAGCCAGTGCAGAGAAGCTAATATTGGAGAAATATGATCTCTTTACTTGTTCTTGTCAGTACATGTGCCACTCATTGTCCTCCTAGAAAACAAATCTTCTCCCAAGTTTCTTGCAGACTGCATCAAGTTGTCCTCCAGGATTGCCCTGGATTTTGCTGCATTCATTTTACTCTCACAAGCCTTCCAGGGCCTGCTACAGAGAAGTAACCCCACAGCATGATGCTACCACCACCATGCCTCATGCTGGAAATGCTATGTTTATAATGATTTACCAAACATGGTGTTTAATTTGATGTCAAAAACATTATATTTTGGTTTCATCAGACCACCCTTCTTCCAGTTGACTTCAAAGTCTCTAAACTGTGGCCGAGATTATTATCATTATTTTTTTAAGTTTATTTGTTTTGGCACTTTTGCCTTTATTTGATAGCAGATAGTATAGAGGCAGACAAGAGATGCCTCTCAGGCCACCTGTGGCTCTCATACAGACAGAGACAGCTACACCTCCTCTGTACTGGACTACATCAACATCACCATAGACAGTGTTACAACTCAGAGGCAGATCACCACATACCCAAATCAGAAGCCATGGATCAACAAGGAGGTGCACCTCCTGTTGAAGGCACACAACACTGCCTTCAGATCAGGTGACACACAGGCCTACAGCACTTCCAGGGCAAATCTGAGAGGAGGCATCAAAAAGGCCAAGCACTGCTACAAGCTAAAGTTAGAGGAGCACTTTTCTAACTCCGAACCTCAACGCATGTGGTAGGGCATGCCGGCCATCAGTGACTACAAACCCAGACACTCCACCCCCGTAGCCACAGATGTCTCTTTCCTGAACAAGCTTAACGACTTTCATGCTCACTTCGAGAGAGACAATAGGGAAATTGCCACCAAGCTCACACCCTCAGCGGACCCCCCAACCATCACACTCACCTCCACAGATGTCTACACTGCACTGAGCTGGATCAATGCGCGCAAGGCTGCTGGACCAGACGGCATCCCCGGTCGCATACTCAAGGCATGTGCAGTGCAGCTCTCTGGGGTCTTTACGGATATTTTCCCTCACCCAAGCAGCTGTGCCAGCATGCTTTAAATCCACCTCCATTATGCCACTGCCGAAACACTCTAGTCCAACGTGCCTGAACGACTACCTTGACTGCAGGCCTGTGCATGGATCTAACGCCATCATCAAGTTTGCAGACGATACTACGGTGATTGGTCTCATCAGCAACAACGATGAGACTGCCTAGAGGGAGGAGGTCCAGCACCTGGCCACATGGTGCTCAGACAATAACTTGCTCCTTAACCTCCAAAACAAAGGAACTCATCGTGGACTTCAGGAAGGAGAGAGGAGGCACACGTGACCCCATCCACATTAACTGGATGGCTGTTGAGCGTGTCTCCTGTTTCAAGTTCCTGGTGGACCTATATTTCGGAGAACCTGTCCTGGACCACCAACACCTCCTGCCTGGTCAAGAAGGCTCACCAGCGCCCTTTTTTCCTGAAGACATTGAAGAAGAACCAACTGTCCTCAGCTATCCTGGTGAACTTCTATCGCTGCACAGTAGAGAGCATCCTAACCAACTGTGTCACAGTCTGGTATGGGAACTGCTCTGCTGCAGAGCGCAAGGTACTGGAGCGGGTGGTGAAAACTGCCCAGCGCATCACAGGGACTCCACTTCCAGCCACTGAGGACATCCAGAGGAAACGCTGTCTGCGTCGAGCCCGCAGCATTCTTAAGGACTCCTCTCACCCCGCCCAGAGACTGGTTTCTCCCCTGCCTTCCGGCAGGCGCCTCAGGTGTCTCCGGACAAGAACCAGCAGACTGAGAAACAGCTTTTTTCCCCAGATCTGTCTTCTTACTGAACTCTGCCCCCTGCTGATGCCACTGTCCCCTCACATACCTTAACTTTAAATGCTGCTATATTGTTTTTGCAGCTGCCATTTTGTTTTTGCTACATGTACCACATGTTCATTTGCACTACCGGACTATTTATTCATACATATACTCCAGTACTATGTACTGAATACTGCAATAACTCATCTACTGCACTGTTAACTATTTCTGTAATTTAATAATTTGCACTACTTTATATTCATTGCACTACTGTTCTGCCCAGTCCAATTCATTATTGTACATATCCATCAGTATACTTGTGTTTATAGTAATGCCATCTGTATATATTATATATAATAGTGGTCCATAGCACCACTTGTAAAATGTTTTCATATTACTGCTCTATCCTGCATTTATGCACATACTTTATATCCTGCACTTGCTTACTGCACTTCTGGTTAGACCTAAACTGCATTCCGTTGCCTTGTACTTTTCCATGTGTAATGACAATGAAGTTGAATCTAATCTAAAAAAAAAGAGGTATGACATGTGACCGGTGAAGCACTTGGCCAACTGTTGTTGTATGCACAGTCTCTTGGTGGCTTCCCTCACTAGTCTTCTCACTACTGTGACTACACACAGGTGCTCTCCATTTAACTTATAATGTGACTTCTAAAACCGGTTGGCTGCACCAGTGATGATTTAGGTGTGTCCTATTAAAGGGGGTGAATATTTATGCAAACATGTAATTTGTATTTTATATTTGTAATTAATTTCAATAACTTTGCAGAGATATGTTTAAACTGTGACATTAAAGGGTCTTTTTCAATGTTGTATAACAAAACACGAAAACCTTCAAGGGGGGTGAATACTTTTTATAGGGAAAGTATTTTAGGTGATGTAAGCCATGTGGGAACACTTTCTTCCATTTATGCTTTTTTTAAATAAGACATACTTTTGTGAATGCGATATATTGCATTATTCCATATTAAATCATATCCTGATTGATGCAGTCTTCTTTGAATCATTAAATCCTGCCAATTTCCTCAGAGAGTCTTCACTGGATCCCCAGTTGGATTTTCAGTATGTGGAAACTTCTGCAGAGCTTCTTTAGTAAACATAAGTTTATAGTTGTTACTGAAACAGGAAACAGGTACATTTAACTGATATTTATTAAGTATCATGAAGAATATGTGACAAGCTGTGTTGTTGAGCACTAGAGGGAGCTAGCACTACATTACTGATGAGAGGATTCTGTGTAGACTAAGACTGAACTGTTACATTGTATCGGTCAGGGGCGGAAAATAAGTACATTTGCTCAAGTACTGTACTACTTGTGTATTTCCATTTTATGCTACTTTATACTCCACTACATCTCAGAGGCAATTATTTTACTTTTTACTCCACTACGTTTGTTTGCAGTCACTGGTTACTTTTCTTATTAAATATTAAACCAGTGGTTCCCAATCTTTTTGGCTTGTGACTCCTTACAAAAACAAAGTGTCTAATTGGGGCCTCTTGTCATGTTTCATTTGTCTGAGTTGTTAGCAGTTCCACCAAAGAAATATTTCTCCTCTAAACTTCTCAGATGGTTTCATTTAAATAACTGTTTGAGGCTCAAAGAGGTCAAATTATCCAATATTTCACAAAAAACAAAGACTAGAAAGATTAGAAGGAAAGTCTGAAAACTAATATAAATTTGTGTAACAGACCTTTTTTTCTTCTTTCCTCTCCCATTAATCATCTCACGACAAAACTACCCAACTGTATATACGTCAGTTAAAACTAGCTCCAACAGTAAAATGCTGCTCTAACATTGATGCATCAGTGTTAATCTAATAATGCCAGATAGAATCAGTTTTTCAGTTATAGAGGATACAGAGATGTTTTTGCAGGATGAACTTTTGATACTTTAAGTACATTATACTACAAATATCCTGTACATTTACTTAAGTAAAATTTTGAATGCAGGACTTGTTATAGAGCATTTTTACAATGTAGTATTGCTACATTTACGTAAGTAAAGGATCTGAGTACTTCTTCCACCATTGGTTATTGTTCATCAGTACCAGATGGGGGACAAATGAAAGGAAAAACCTGAATAGAGTGGAGAAACATATCAAATGCAGATGCTTCCGTGCACCAGTGCTCACTGAACGGTTTGGTGAGGATGAAAATGACGTGAATAAAATGCTGCAGCCTTTACAGATCCTTTACAGATCTCAACACAGTTTCACACCTGTGGAAGGTTTAGGACCAACGTGTAAGAGAAGACTATTTATCTTCTTATTCTCTTATATGTGCACCCGATACAGTGTTTAAGATTTGGAGCTGCGCGCTGCTGCTTTACACCACCATCTCCATAAGACCAAATGATATAACAAACTTTCATCTTCAGATCTGTGTAGTGACGTCTGTGACTGTCTCTGAAGCTGTATGTCCTTTCGTTTGTGTTTCTCTCTACCTGCTGTACTCAGGTCTGTCTGATCTCAGTGAGACGACCTGATTAAAGGTATATAGAAAGGGAACATCTTTTGGAGGAGGTGTTCATCCTTCCAATAGAGCTCCACAGACTTGGCAAGCAGCACTGAAGCTGTTCTGGAGGCTCGTGGCAGCCTGACTCCATACTAACACACTTCATGTTGGTTTTTCCTTTCATTTGTCGCCCATCTGTATATAAATACAACCAGAATACAGCAATGATTGTTATAAAATCTACAGTGGGCACCAGAATATATTTGTGCTTAACTAGAAACATTATTGCATTTACTATTTTGGCAGTTGTTTTATTAATACAAGAAAAAGGCTGGTGTTATTTCATATCCCATAAAAAGACCAAAACCAACAATGTGTTAGTCCATCTTCCGTGGACCACAGCAGAGTTGGGCCAGCCCTATAAATGCAGAAGTCTGTCACTGAGTGAGTAATGAAGTTACACCATTGGTCGGTCGAGTGTTGGAGTTTCCCCATTGGCCGTTGCTCTTTCAAAATGAATAGGCGCATGAGTATCGCAAGAACTGGACAAAAGATGTGAGATTGAACATGGCTATCTCCAGCTGTAGGCAGCAAGACTAGCCCAGACATTTCATACAAGGAAATTCCACTCATTAAAACAAAAACCATAGACTACCTTTGTTTTGGACTAATCTCATGTGGGTTACGTGGAAAAGATTATCCTCACAGTGGAGGATTTATCAGACTTGGTGGCCTTTTTCAATCATTAAAATCATCAACAAAACAACTGGACTCCAACACTGGCAGCAGCACATCCACCAAACCTTCCAAAAGAAAAAAACAACATTCATCTACAGACACAGAGGACCTACAGATGACAGAGATCGACGTTTGTGTCCTGTCCAGCATTAATAAAAAACTTCTCGTGTCGCTTCACGACGAAATAAAAGAGCTAAGGTCTAGCTGGAATATGTCCACAATCACAGCACACCCATCAAAAAGTAAACAACTCGTTACAGTCATCCGTTAAAACTCTAACCGAACAGATTGAAAATGTATGACCTGCAACCTCGAAGCATGCGAGACAATCTCATCTTCTCCAGTATTTCTGAAACTGCACCCGACACCCCTGAGACTAAGTTTAAAGACTTAATGAAAACTCTTAAACTTCCAGACACTGTAAACAACATAACCTTTCATCGAGTACACCATCAACTAAAGGACCCAGACCAATCATCGCAAAGTTCGAACATTTTCAACAGAAATAATTAATCAAAAGCAAAGGGAAAGAATCAAAAGGAACTAAACTCTGTCTTAATGACCAGTTTCTGCGTGAAGTGAATGAGCACACACACACACACACTCTGACTGTTGTGCCACACACAAACACAAACACACACTGCAATCTTCAATTCAATTTTATTTCTATAATTCATAACAGAAGTTCTCATTCCACTTTTCCTATAGAGCAGGTCTAGACCATTGTTACGGACAGAACCACCGGAGGCAATGGTAAGGAGACTGAGAGAGTTTATTGCAACACAGAAGTAATACGGAGTGATATGATACTGTCTTTATCTCACTGCTGGTGAAAGTGTGTGGGCACTGGAGCTACCCACTCAGGAGACAGGAGAGACACCGGAGCCCGGTGACACACAGGAGCTGGAGGTTGAGCGACACACTCAGGAGACTGGAGACAGACGGGAGCCGGGAGCTGGAGCGACACACTCAGGAGACTGGAGACAGACGAACCAAGGAGTTGGGGTGGATGACTCACGGGAGACAGGAGATCAACAGGGACTGGAGCGATCACACACGGAAGACTGGAGATACCCGGAGACTGGAGCTGGAGGGAACCACACGGATGACAGGAACACGATGGAGCCAGGGAAGAGGTACTGAATGGCAGGTGCAGGGAATCGTTAGGTTTCGAAGAGTTGAGTCCAAATTGTTCGAGGCTTCAAGGGGAACTAGCGTTCTGTCCTCTACCATGAACGAGACCGGACACTGACTGAGGTAAGGAGCTGGGTTATATAGGGAGCAGAGTGGCTGATTATGTGCAGGTGTGCTATGGGTGACAGGTGCTGGGAATCAATAATCAGGTGAGGGAGTGCAGAGTGACGGGGAGTGACTGGAGAGAACAAGACAGACTGTGACAACCATACTCTTTAGAATATTATTTACAGAGACCCAACAAATCCCACCATGAGCAAACATTTGGCGACGGTGGCAAGGAAAAACTTCCTTTTAAGAGGCAGAAACCTCAGGCAGAACCAGACTCAATGGTGGGCGGCCATCCGCCACTGCCGTGTTAGGTTTTGAGAGAGAGAGAGATAGAGAGAAGGGGGCGGCGCACAATGCAAATTCCACATAGAATTTTAAAATACTACTAATGTAATGGTAATGTTAATATTAATATTAATAATGTAATAATAATAGGAATGATAGTCATAGGAATAATAATTACAAAAGTTGTAACAAAGCCAATAATAACAACTGTAGTAGCAGTTTGCAAAATTTTAACTAAAAAACTCATCAAGTCCTGCCTTCAACCGGTGCCGACTTGTCTTCAAACACAGGAACCTTGGAAACAGCTGTAGAGTCTGATGTGTGTTTTGGCTGCTTTGCTCCTGTCGATCTTCCTCAGCTGACTTCGACAATTAATTCATCTAAGCCATCAACCTGTCTCTTAGACCCCATTCCAACTAGGCTGCTTGAAGACATTTTACCCTTAATTAGCACTTCTTTACTGGATATGATTAATCTGTCTTTATTAACAGGCTATGTACCACAATCCTTTAAAGTAGCTGTAATTAAACCGCTTCTTAAAAAGCCCACTCTTGATCCTGGGGTTTTAGCCAACTATAGACCTATATCTAACCTTCCCTTTTTCTCTTAGATCCTTGAGAAAGCAGTCGTCAATCAGTTGTGTGACTTTCTAAATAATAGTTTATTTGAGGATTTTCAGTCAGGATTTAGGGTGCATCATAGCACAGAGACAGCGCTGGTGAAAATTACAAATGACCTTTTAATTGCATCAGACAATGGGCTTGTCTCTGTAATTGTCTTGTTAGAGCATAGTGCTGCGTTCGACACCATTGACCATCACATCCTATTACAGAGATTGGAACATTCAACTGGCATTAAAGGAACCGCACTAAACTGGTTTAAATACTATCTATCAGATCAATCTAAGTTTGTTCATGTTAGCGGTGAGTCCTCCGTGCACGCCAAAGTTAGTCATGGAGTTCCACAAGGTTCTGTGCTTAGACCGATTCTATTCACCTTATATATGCTTCCTCTAGGCCTATATTATTAGGAAACACTCCATAAACTTTCATTCTACCCGGAAGTCTAGGCCTATAGCAGCATAACTAAGGGATGGTTCAGGACTCACCCAAGCCAGCCCTAAGTATAAGCTTTATCAAAGAGGAAAGTCTTAAGCCAACTCTTAAATGTGGAGATGGTGTCTGCCTCCTGAACCCAAACTGGGATCTAATTCCACAGGAGAGGAGCTTGATAACTGAAGGCTCTGGCTCCCATTCTACTTTTGGAGACTCTAGGAACCATAAGTAACCATGTATTCTGGGAGCTCAGTGTTCTAGTGGGACAATAAGGTATTATGAGCTCTTTAAGATACGATGGTGCCTGACCATTAAGAGATTTGTAGGTGAGGAGAAGGATTTTAAATTCTATTCTGGATTTTACAGGGAGCCAGTGCAGAGAAGCTAATATTGGAGAAATATGATCCCTTTTCCTAGTTCTTGTCAGTACACATGCCACAGCATTCTAGATCAACTGGAGAGTCTTAAGGGATTTATTCAGGCAGCCTGATAATAAGGAATTGCAATAATCCAGCTTAGAAGTAACAAATGCATTGACTAGATTTTCTGCATCATTTTGAGACAGGTTGTGCCTGATTTTTGCAATGTTGCATAGGTGAAAGAAGGCAGTCCTTGAAGTTTGTTTCACGGGGGAGTTAAAGGATAAATCCTGATCAAAGATAACTCTGAGGTTCCTTACGGTGGTGCTGGAGGCCAGGGCAATGCCATCTAGAGCAACTATATCTTTAGATAATGTGTCTTGGAGGTATTGAGGTCAAGTACAATAACTTCAGTTTTGTCAGAGATTAACATCAGAAAATTGCAGGTCATCCAGGTTTTTATGTCCTTAAGGCATGCTTGAATTTTAGCTAACTGGTTAGTTTCTGGCTTGATCGATAGATATAATTGGGTATCATCCGCATAACAATGAGTTTATGGAGTGTTTCCTAATAATATTGCCTAAAGGAAGCATATATAAGGAGAATAGAATCGGTCCAAGCACAGAACCATGTGGAATTCCATGACTAATTTTGGCGTGCACGGAGGACTCACCACTAACATGAACAAACTTAGATTGATCTGATAGATAGGATTTAAACCAGCTTAGTGCGGTTCCTTTAATGCCAGTTGAATGTTCCAGTCTCTGTAATAGGATGTGATGGTCAATGGTGTTGAATGTAGCACTAAGCTCTAACAAGACAAGTATAGAGACAAGTCCATTGTCTGATGCGATTAAAAGGTAATTTGTAATTTTCACCAGTGCTGTCTCTGTGCTATGATGCATTCTAAACCCTGAAATAAACTATTGTTATTTAGAAAGTCACACAACTGATTGGCGACTGCTTTCTCAAGGATCTTAGAGAGAAAGGGAAGGTTAGATATAGGTCTGTAGTTGGCTTAAACCCCTGGATCAAGAGTGGGCTTTTTAAGAAGAGGTTTAATTACAGCTACTTTAAAGGACTGTGGGACATAGCCTGTTAATAAAGACAGATTGATCATATCCAGTAAGTGCTAACTAAGGGTAAAACATCTTTAAGCAGCCTAGTTTGGATGGGGTCAAAGAGACAGGTTGATGGCTTAGATGAATTAATTGTCGAAGTTAGTTGAAGAAGGTCGATAGGAGCAAAGCAGTTAAAATATATATCAGGTTTTACAGCTGTTTCCAAGATTCCTGTGTTTGAAGACAAATCGGTACCAGTTGAGGGCAGGACGTGATGGGTTTTTTCTTTAATAGTCAAAATTGTATTATTAAAGAAGCTTATGAAGTTGTTACTACTGAGAGCTATAGGAATACATGGTTCAATAGAGCTATGGCTCTCTGTCAGCCTGGCTACAGTGCTGAAAAGAAACCTGGGGTTGTTCTTATTTTCCTCTATTAATGAGTTAGAGTGGAGCTAACCTTCTTTGTTTTATTATCTTCTTTTTTAGAATAGATTGTCATTTGCAGTGAGCCTGCAGCGCTATCAGCTAGATTATCAATTTGGGAGGGGCTGCGATTTGCATAGTTATATTGAGACAGCCCCGAATTAAATGCAGATGGGATCACTTCCTTAAATTTAGCTACATCACCATCAGATAGACATCTGGTGTAGAAGTTTTTGCCTAATGGCGTGTAGTCCAGTAATAGCAGTTTAAAAGTTATTAAATAATGGTCCGATAATGAAAGATTCTGTGGAAAGACTATTAAACGTTCAATTTCAATGCCATATACCAGAACAAGGTCGAGGGTGTGGTTAAAACAATGAGTGGGTTTATGTACACCCTGACAAAAGCCATTCGAATCTAATAATGAGATAAACGCAGTACTAAGGCTATCATTTTCAACGTCCACATGAATATTGAAATCACCTACAGTAATTACTTTATCTGTTTTAAGGACTAAACTTGATTAAAAAAACTCTGAGAATTCAGATAAAATTCATAATAAGGACCAGGAGCGCAGTACACTATAACAAATAGAATTGGCTGTCATGTTTTCCAGGTTGGGTGTGAAAGACTTTCGAATGAGTTATAATTTCGTTTAGGTTTAGGGTTGATTAATAGGCTTGAGTCGAAGATGGCTGAAACTCCACCTCCTCGGCCGGTGCCTCGAGGAATGTGAGCATTAATATGACTGGGCGGAGTGGATTCATTTAGGCTAACATATTCTTCATGACCCAGCCAGGTTTCAGTAAGACAACATAAGTCAATATGATACTCTGATATTAAATCGTTCACCAGTACAGCTTTAGATGACAGAGATCTGATGTTTAAGAGTCCACATTTAATTCTCCTATTTTTTTGTGCTATTATAGCTGTGTTAATTTTGTTTAGGTTTTTATGTATAACTCTTCTTACGTTTACTTTAGATTTTATTAATTTAAGTGGTCGGGGGGCAGACATCATCACTAAGGAGTTTTCGATGGGTAACTATTCTGGAAGTGCAGAGAAGCATGTAGGACTGCAACTCTGCCTCCTTCAAGTCTCCTCTCTATCTTACCCCCATACCCTGGAAGTAAACCCGGAAGCTAGAAAACTTTTTTGGCGAGCAATTCTCATTGGATTGAATAGGCACCATCTTGGAGTTGGGTATCCAGTTCTAATAATACATCCATGGTTGGGGGTAGAGAGACCAACATGCAAATCATCAACAAGCGGTCGCAACAGCTGCAGACCGCAATGTTTCAAATTTCAAAAGGATCCGCACACCTGCTGCAATTACGGTTTGCGGTTGCGCACATGAATCTGCAAAGCCCAGCACGAGAACCACGCAGAGGGCCTTACTCTGGTTGTGTGGTATGCAAAGCTAGCCTTGCCACTGCAACCTCAAGCTCATACTGCTATCTTTATAAATTAACACACATTAAACATACCAATAATTGAATACAGCAGCAGCATGTTGTTTCCGTCTGTCTCTGTCTGCAGTTATTTTGTCTTTTATAGGAGTACTTCACCCACAAATTATGAATATTTTCATCCAAACAGACTTTCTGTGGCCAGGAATACCAGAAAAACAAAACATTATATGGCTGTAATTAACTGTGCAGCCTCCAGGGGACACTAGCAGGGCTGCAGACTGATGGTCTGGTTAATAGCCTATGGTCAAAAATATTTACTCTGAGGTTAGGTCACAAATTCACGTCAAATTTCAACAATAATAAACATGATACTGAACTAAAACAAAGCCTGTGTTTTTAATTGTATGATCAAATTGATGTTGTTTTGTTCATTTACTTTCTCCAACATGTTTCCCTCCCACTGAAGGACAACTCATCTCCTTCTGAATAGACAGTGAACACATCTGCTGTAAATGTGTGTGTGTGTGTGTGTGTGTGTTGGCTGCTCCACCTACAGTAAGAACTGTAATTACTTCGCCCTGCCAAAGTGAACACTATCATTACACACACACACACACACACACACACACACACACACACACACACACACAGACACACACGCAGTGGTTATTTGTTGGTTGGTCTTCAGACTTTTAATATTTGGACAATCAATAATCAGAATTGTTGGTTTCTCAGCTAAATGACTGAAATTGACAGTTGATGAAAATCACTATCTGATCAGGTCTGATATGATGAATCAATCAGCTAAATTGATTCCTTACTGAATATAAAACTGCCCTTAGCTACCAGTGAGGTCACAGAGGTCATGGCCTTTGTATTGTTTCCGTGAACTTAAGAATTTTCACTCTCTACAATTACACATGTTTTACACATGGGTGTTTCATAATCAGGGCTGTTTTCAGAGTTTTTTTGTGTGGGGTCACTATCTCTGAACGTGGCTCAGGCTTGATAGCTAATCCTTGTTTAAAGGGACAGTTCACCCCATAATCAGAAATACATATATTTCCTCTTACCTGTATTGCTATTTATCCATCTAGATTGATTTGCTGTGAGTTGCTGAGTTTTGGAGATATCAGACATAGAGATGTCTGCCTTTTTTAAATATAATGGGACGACATGGCACTCAGCTTGTGGTGCTCAAAGTGCCAAAAAATACATTTGAAAAACTCAACAGCAATGTCTCTTTCCAGAAATCATGACCCTGTTATTCAAGATAATCCACAGATTTGTGGTGAGCAGTTTCATGTAGAAACTATTTTCTTTCTACTGAACTACACCCAGCAACTGTATCACCGCGCAGAAGGAAGAGTGCATATACTAGAGAGGCTCATGCTTATGACTCAGGATGTAAACATTAATGGTGTCCTCCTCAGCTGAGCTGTAACGTTAGCTAGCTCAGTGGTGCTAGGTGAGCTAGCAGTATCATTGTATCACTGCGCGCTTCCTTCTGCGCAGTGATACTGTGTAGTTTGGTAGAAAGAAAATAGTCCCATTTCTAACTTTAATTGGCATTGCCCCAAAAAATCTGTTAGCATACGTGTGCAAAATTGTGATTTACGTCACGGTTACTCACATGACACAATTAGCCAGTACATTTTTAGATATTGCTTTCTGAGAGTATGATATATGTGGCTACCGAAGAATTTGATTTTTTTAACCTCTTCTTTACATTTTTTTACATTGATGTTCAAAACGGGCCCCGGTCCTACCGGTTACGCAGTCCTTGACTACAGGTAAGAGGAAAAATATGTATTTTTTACTTTGGGGTGAACTGTCCCTTTAAGACAAAACTATTCAGTTAAATTGAAAGGTATAATATGTAACATTTCTGAATTAAAAACGACTAGACCTGTGTTATATATTTTGTTGAGTTGTGCACTTAGATTATCCCAAATATTTCCAACAATGTTCAAACCCAGAGAAATATGTCATTTTAGTCAAGGTAACAGTGCGTTTCATTTGATCACTTTACCCCCTCTAGCTGCTATAACTTCTGGGAAAACACGGGATACGTCAGAGAGTGACGGAGGAAGTCGGCGAACGTGACTAAACATAACTTGAATAAAACTTTAATACATTACCTCATCCGTGAACATGATTTCTGCCTGAGTCATGTCAAATAGATTTTCATAGGCAATGGTGGTTGTTTAACAATGAAGACAACAACTCCCATGATTCCACGCTACTTCACAATGTCATCAAACTACGTCTTTTGTTATTGTTTTAAAGTGAGAAACCCCTAGCGGCTGAAATTACATATTGTGTGTTTAAATAAAAATGAAAGGACTTTGTGTGTGTTTAAACCAGAATCATATTCCTGGATGTGGAGAATTCTTTGAAACAGCATTTTGGCCTCCATGTAGGGAGATAAAATTGTAAAAAGTAAATATAATGTGGGAAAAAAGGGAATTTTAAAACCCTGGCCACAGCCTTGCTGTACTGTATATTGTTCAGAGTTCAGAGATGATGACTACGATTAGGGACTGTACAAAAATTAATTGTTTTTTTCTTTTTGTTTAAATGAGGAGTAGTCAAATTTTTGGCTGGACCGCAGCAAAGTGGGGCCAGCCCTCTCAACGGGACACGCTGAGTGATTAAGTTACAATATTAATCAGTTGAGTGTTCGAGTTTGCCTGGCTGCTTCATAATGATTAGGCGCGAACAGAGGCACACAAATGTTTGGGCCCGACAAAAAAAGGTTTGGGAAAAGGGGCCCCCCGATGGCCACTCACATTGGCACATTTTGCAATGCAGCTCTAAACCCCCTTAAACCTCTAAAGGTAGGCCTTATCCTTTCATAATATTAGATAGCCTCGTGAACACTGTTACTCTTCTTTGTTGTTCAAATACTCATATGTGTGTGGATGATGATATTTATTATTTTTTTATAAATTATTATAACGTTTCAGAATCAGAATCAATAATACTTTATTGATCCCCGAGTGGAAACTCTTTCGTTACAGCTGCTCACTATCATGTCAATGCAAACAGGAAAAGAAGTACTAAGCAATTGACCAAATACATTTTTTTACTGAATTGACTGCATCGACGGGTTTGCGGCAACCACGCAGTGCAAGGCGGCCTCGAGGTCCTGGTTGGCCCTCTCAGTCTGACCATTAGACTGGGGATGGAACCCTGAGGAGAGACTGGCGGTTGCCCCCAGCGCCTGGCAGAAGGCCTTCCACACCTGGGAAACGAACTGGGGCCCCCGGTCAGAAACTATATCCAGGGGTATGCCATGTAGACGGAAGACATGTTGTACGACGAGGTCAGCCGTCTCTTGGACTGAAGGAAGTTTGGTTAAGGCTATGAAGTGGACCGCCTTCGAGAAACGATCCACAATGGTGAGGATGGTGGTATAGCCATTTGAACGGGGAAGACCAGTGACAAAATCCAGGGCGATGTGTGACCATGGACGACCGGGGATGGGGAGAGGTTGAAGTAGGCCTGCTGGTGGCTTATGTGAAGTCTTGCCTCGGGCGCAGGTGCAACACGCAGCGACAAAGGCCTGGGTGTCAGCCTCCATAGTCGTCCACCAAAAATACCTTTTTAAAAGTGAAAGAGTACGGGTCACTCCGGGATGGCTGGCGAAGCACGAGTTGTATCCCCACTGTAGCACCTGAGAACGGACTGAGTCCGGGACGAACAGTTGATTCGGGGGGCCGTTCCCGTGGTCGGGCTGATCACGTTGGGCCGCTCTCACAATAGACTCAATTTCCCATGTGACGGCAGCTACTACGCAGGTAGACAGGAGAATGGTATCTGGTTTGGGGGAACTGTCCAAGGTATAATGTTGCCGGGAGAGGGCGTCTGGCTTGGTGTTCGTAGACCCAGGGCGATAAGTTAAAGTAAACTTGAAGCGGCCAAAGAACAGGGCCCAGCGTGCTTGGTGGGAGTTTAACCTCTTTGCTGTCTGAATATACTCCAGGTTTTTATGATCGGTCCATACAATAAAAGGCTGCTCCGCTCCCTCCAACCAGTGCCGCCACTCCTCTAGGGCTAGCTTGACCGCGAGGAGCTCTCTATTTCCGATGTCGTAATTTCGTTCGGCCGGAGAGAGTCGTCGCAAAAAGAAGGCGCATGGATGGATTTTCTGATCCGTGGGGGAGCGTTGCGAGAGAACGGCTCCGACGCCGATGTCAGGGGCGTCCACCTCCACAGTGAATTGTCGTGAGGGGTCGGGTTGAATGAGGATGGGAGCCGATGTGAAAAGGTCCTTTAAACGGGTCCAGGCCGCCTCAGCTTCTGGGGACCAGGAGAAAGGGCTCTTGGGGGAGGTGAGACTAGTCAATGGCGCTGCCACCTGGCTATAATCCTGAATGAACCGCCGATAGAAGTTTGCGAATCCCAAGAAACGCTGTAGCTGTTTGCGGGTGGTGGGTCTAGGCCACTCTGCCACCGCTTGCGTCTTGGCGGGATCAGTCCTCATCTGACCGCTCTCCAGGATATACCCCAGGAAACTTACTGATCGGGAATTCGCATTTCTCCGCCTTGACGAATAGCCGGTTCTCCAGGAGCCTCTGAAGTACTTGCCGGCCATGGAGGACGTGGCTGGATTGGTCCGGGGAGAAGATAAGTATATCGTCCAGGTAAACGAAGACAAAGTGATTGAGGAAATCCCGTAGCACATCATTCACCAGAACCTGAAAGACAGCTCGAAGTGGCCCAGAGGGGTGTTGAATGCCGTCTTCCACTCGTCCCCTTCTCTGATACGCACCAGGTGGTAGGCGTTCCGGAGGTCTAGCTTGGTGAATACTTCAGCTCCCTGGAGTGGTTCAAACGCGGAGTTGATTAGTGGCAGCGGGTATTTATTCTTGATGGTTATTTGGTTCAATCCTCTGTAATCAATGCAGGGGCGAAGCGACCCATCTTTTTTTTTCACAAAGAAAAAACCCGCCCCAGAGGAGGAGGATGCCCGGATCAGACCGGCATGAAGCGACTCCCCGATGTACTTCTCCATAGCCTCCCTCTCTGGTCGCGACAGGTTTTACAGATGGGTCGCTGGCAGTGGGGGCTCCGGGGAGGAGATCAATAGCGCAATCATATGGTCGATGTGGAGGTAAGGAAGTCGCCAGATCTTTGCTGAAGACCTCGCTGAGGTCGTGGTACTCGGGGGGAATTACAGACAGGTCCGGAGGATCCACCCTAGGCGAGGTGGAGCTGCTCTCTGGTGGTGATCGAGCAGATTGCAAGCATGTAGCGAGACAAAAAGGGCTCCAACCCGCTATTCTTCCCTTGGCCCAGTCAATGTGGGGGTTATGATGCTGCAGCCAGGGGAAGCCCAGGACCAGTGGTGTGATGGGAGACGAGATGAGCTGGAACTTGATCTCCTCGGTGGGTGACGCGAGCCAGAACCTTGCCATCTAGTGCCTCCGCGTTACGTGGACTCTCCAGTGGTTCTGTGAGGAGACCCGCCTGTCGGGCCAACCCTGTGTCCAAGAAGTTGCCCTCAGCACCAGAATCTATCAGAGCCAGCAGAGGAATAGACCCACCCTGGAAGTAAAGGGTAGCTGGGACCTGTAATCTGGGTGAACCTGGATTAAGGGGGTCGTTGTGGCTCACCTGAACCCCCAC
>CM050852.1:27502500-27642500 GCA_027580175.1 Siniperca scherzeri
ACTGATATTGGCTGATATTAGCTTATTGCACTGTATCAGAATCGGTGTGTGTTGGCTGATAAGTAACAAGAAATGTTGGTAGGTTGGAGGTCATTTAGAAACAGTGTCACCATTACACGTCTGTCCACCAGAGAGCACTGACAAGTAGTGGCGCTAATATGGCCTCGAAATAAAAATGACAACTGATCGACTCAGCTGGTGATCACCAGACCAACTCCAACCTGGTGTTTGACTGCTTGTGAATTTTTACATGTCTCCGCCGGCCGCGTTTTGGGTTGGCCGTCCGTCCGTCCGTCCGTCCGTCCCATTCTCGTGAATGCAATATGTCAGGAACACCTTGAGGGAATTTCTTCAAATTTGGCACAAACGTCCACTTGGACACAAGAATGACCTGATCAGATTTGGTGGTCAAAGGTCAAAGGTCAACGTCACTGTGACATCATAATGTCCATTATTCAGCACCATAACTCAGGAACAGACGGGGAGACTGTGACCATGTTTCACAGTCAGACACTGGAGAGGTGACTCAAAGGTCACTGTGACCTCAGAATAGGTTTTTAGGATTCCAGATTTCACACACACACGTTGACTGGGGCGACACAATGAGAACAGGTTGTCCTCCATCTCGTCCATTCTGCCTTTCACTTCCTGCCTCATTCTGAATTTCGAGCGTCATCAGAATCACGTGACTGCAAACAATGTGTTGTAGCTAGCTAATCGTGATTCTGTGATTGAGGCTTCGCATCTAAAAACGCCAGGAGAGAACAAAAGCTGCCTGAGAGCCAATTTCGCCTAGTCTAGCCTGCGTAGTCCATAACAACTTAGAAGTTTCCCTTTTTTCCTCAGACACTCAATGTGCGAGGTGACTCAGATCCTCACGCGCCTCGTCTCGTGGTCACTTTTGTTACTAGATGACAGAGTATCTGGCCTTGTTGTGTGATGTAGCCTCTGCTCTTTTACCTCTCAAGGTTAAGGTTCACATTTGTCTTAAAACAATACTCACATGCCTATATTTACATTGAAACAGCTGTTGGTCACTGTAATTGTTTGTCCTGTTCATACTGGCCACAAAGATCACTTCAATTTCAATGGACGTGAGGGGGAAAAACCCAGTCCTCGTTCTGTGTGAAAATGCATTCCAAAAGCGTTCAGCAAACGCTAACGTGAGGCTTCAGCAGCCTGACTTTGACAACTCAAGTGGATATCTTCCAAAGCTACAGTCTTTTCCATACACAAGGAAACACTGTCCATTGAAGCACAACGAGGGAACAGCAATCAATAACCCTTTCAGTGTGCATATTGGCATGTAATTATTGTATTAAGATACACTTGAAAACCTGTGAGCCTGTTCTTTAATGTTATCAAACCACTTGCACACGCCAGAAGTCGCTCCAACCCCTCCACAGCAGAGCCAGCAGCAATGATATTTTGCGTTCAGCCATGTGTGTTGCTGCTGTACGTAGTTATGACATAAATACGTCATGACGTTGTAATATCGTTATTATCATGATATGACAAATTTTAAATCACATTAATATTCATACCAGTATTGACATGAACAATATGATACGGCACACACCTCTACATGTTCACTGTCCGACTCTAAAACTTCCTGCTGAGCACATGTTGTATTTATTGTGGTCAAAATTCATTAAAAAAACAATTTAAGGGATCTGAATTGAAAAATGTTATGTCAACAGATATACCATAATCAGATTTTTCAACTGTCAAATATCAGTCGGGCTATACTATTATTATATACTATTATATTTAAGTACAGTACTTAAAGGCCCTGAAATCACGTTTTGTCAGTCTAACCCTTACTTTGAGCGGTACGGTCGTACATTAACACACAGTTTTGCCCCAGAGGGATTTCTGTGTTTGAGTTTTTGTCACCGGTTTGAAGTGGGCAGTGCTCAGTTAGAGACGGTGATGTCATGTATTTCAGTGCACCAATCAGGGTTTAACAACATCTGAATCAAAATGTGACCACAGTTGTGGGCTTGTTTGCTCATGTTACCAGACCACCGTCAATCAAATGTGATCAAACCGTGCCCACACAGTCCGGATGGAGCAGATTAGCTAAGTTAAACTCTAACTTTAACCTTTAACTTTGATTGTTGCTTATTTAGTAATGAACATTGTTATGTTATAAATACTTAAAGGTACCATGTTTTTGACTACTACTAGCGCTACGGAGCAATGTGTTTACGAGTGGGTCCCCTTTTGTAAATGTATCATGCACACGCACAAGGATGCACATGCATGTGATACACATTCCTGCCAGCAGTTTGCGCTATTCTGCTGATCAGCAGTTGCAGTCTTTATAGCAAACAGCTAGCCAACATGGATGTAAACACTGCACAATTTAAAATATTCAAAATAATGGCTTTGCAAATGTTGGAAGGGAATGCATTCAACATGTTTGTTTGACCTCAGGGATGCACACAATGACCTTTGGTGAGAAACACTGCATGTAAACATAATGTTTGTTTGTTTATAAGAAAACTCCACAGAGCACCTTTAATATTTGAAATCAAGGGGCTTTAAGCAAAGTTAGTTACTTTCCACCACTGGATTCCATATTGATTACATATACTATATACTGATGAACTGAATACTCGATGATGAAAGCACACATTCATACTGCTATTACTACTAATAATCTTAATGATAATAAGAAATGTTTTATTCGTCATGTCAGCACATATATTCAAATCAAATAGAAAAATAAAATAATGATGTGGATTAAAGGCAACAATGAACACAATTTACTAAAAACACACCAGAATGCTGCTGTAGCTCAGGTGGTAGAGTAGGTCAGTGTTTTGGGTTTGAGCCCTGCTCCTCCTGTCCACATGTCAACGTGTCCTTGAGCAAAACACTGACGCCCAAATTTCCCCAGAGGTTTATATGTAGAAAAAATGTTGCTTTGTTGCCAAATTAATGTAATGTAAATACTGTGTATGGTCACAGGAACCTCCAAGTAATGTTCTCCAGATTTTAAAAAGAGCCTTCAGTGAATGATCCCTGACACTGGTTACTGTATGGAACCTTATTAGAACATTTAATGGGGACTTTAAGGGGATATTGCAGAAATGTTTCCTGTTTAATTTAGTAATAGTAAAAAAGTTCATAAAAAATGTCAAATGTGCAAATAATTTAATATTAGAAGAAACTGAAATAAAAATCTAAATAAAACAAATCAAGAATAAAAATCTAAAATGCAAAAACTACAATATGTGAACAGTGTACAGACATTAATGCATCAAGATCCTTGAGCATGAAAGTTCATTCCTGACCTTGTGAAGTTAGTAGTGATCAAGGTCCACTTAATGGCTTTTTCCAAAGCTTTCAACCAAATCTCACTGTTTTCATCCCATTCAGTTAATGTAAGTATCCCATTTGAAAGACTAAATTCAACTGATTGATAACAGTGGAACTACCAATATTATACAATTGTCTTCAATCTCACCTCAGACTGTAAAAAACACCCTAAATGTACAGAAATACACGCATACATTCATCAGTAGTATCAGTAGTGTCAGCACCATCTCCCAGTTTACACCTCAGTAATCTTTCAGTCCTCTTCGTCCTCCTCTTTCTCTCTCAGACATGTTTGTTTTTCCTGCAGGCACTTATCTTCTCCTCTTCTTCTTCCTCTTCTTTCTCTCTTCGTCCTGCCTTCATCCTCCAGCCACCGACGTCAGTGGAGCATTTCAATCCCCTCTGATATTCAGGTTAATCTGATTATGAAGATTTCCTCTGAGACGTTTCTTCGTCAATGACGGCCAAGATGGAGACTCCTTTCTACCACGACGACTCCCCCGCTGTCCCCGGCTTCAGCCAGATCGCAGAATACGAGCGTTACCCGGGAAACAAGATGCTGATGAGTAAGAAGGCCATGTCAGTGGCAGGCAATCATCACTTTCCCGGTGGTGGTGCAGCAGGAAGTAGGGGCGGGAACACCAACAACCTGGGGCTCGCCGGCAACAGCTCCCTGATGACATCAGCTGCGCCCTCGGCAGACATGAACCTGCTGAAGCTGGCATCCCCCGACCTGGAGCACCTGATCATCCAGTCCAACCAGGGACTGGTCACCACCAGCCCCGTGTCCAACTCCACCAACCCCTTCATCTACCGCAACCAGGCCACCAACGAGCAGGAAGGATTTGCTGATGGCTTTGTCAAAGCACTCGCTGACCTTCACAAGCAGAACCAGCTGGTGGGGGGCCCCATGTCCCCGTCCTCGTCCTCCACCGTCTCACTGCAGGCATCGTACCAGAGGAACCTGATGTCTGGTGGAGACATGCCCATCTACACCAACCTCAGCAGCTACAACCCGGGCCAGATGGCGTACTCTGGAGCACAGATGGCATACGGTAGCAGCTCAGGCCACGGCGGCGGAGCCCCTCAGCCCCATGCCCGAGGCCTGGACGCCCCTCAGACCGTTCCTGAGGTGCCTCATGTGCCGGGCGACCCCACGTCCCCACCCTCCCTTTCCCCGATCGACTTGGAGACGCAGGAGCGAATCAAAGCAGAACGCAAGAAGCTCCGCAACCGCATTGCCGCATCCAAGTGCCGCAAGCGCAAGCTGGAGCGGATCTCACGGCTGGAAGAGAAGGTGAAGGTCCTGAAGAGCCAGAACTCAGACCTGGCTTCCACTGCCGCCATGCTGCGGGAGCAGGTCGCTCAGCTGAAACAGAAGGTCATGAGCCACGTCACCAACGGCTGCCAGATTGCCGTCGGCTCGGCCGCTGCTAAGTCCGGGGCAGGAGGGGGAGGCGCCGGCAGCGAGGACTCCAGCTGCTGAGGAGGCAGGGCACCAGGAGATTGAGGCTGTAAAAATAAGCCGAGAGGCAGACGGTTTACTGTTACGATTTTGGCATTTCGCTCACACTCTCGGTCAGAGCGAGCAGAGAGCAAGGTGTCAACGACGCCTCAACAGGACAGGTGGATGTTTAACGGGATTTATGTAGCCCCGTAAACCATTGTCAATCATCCAGCCAGAGGGGACAGAGCTTAGAGGAAGGAGGGATAAATTCGTAATACAAATTTGTATGATTTGAATTTTGATGATGAATTTTTCAAGAAGAGATGGCGACTGATGTAATTTGATGAGACTGTTAAGAAGCAGGGTTTGACACTCTAAGAGTTGTGTCTGTGAACAGACGCGACACATTTATTCAACAGGTGAAATAAATTTACTGAGATTTCCAAGTTTCCAGTACAGAAGGTTTTCTACAGTTTGAAAAGCTCATGACAATATTCTTTATTTTCGGATGTCATTACATCTCAGTAAATAAACTGTATTGGAAATAGAGGAAATTATTATCCACCACTGATTTGTTTTCATTTCCAGTCAAAACATTGTTATAAATAAATGACATGTTAGAATGAACATTTATACAGTGTGAAATGTATCTTTTATTATTTAAAATAGAGTTGAGAAGATTGCTCATAAATGTAATCACAATACTTCAATGAAATCTCTGATGTAATTTATGTGGAAAACAGTGTCAAGTAATCAGATTACTTTTAGTACCAGAGTGAGGACTGTAATTAGAATTTTCTTGTCATAATTTACAATAATCAGTTTTCAAAGAGACAATTTCACCCAATTTTTTTCCAAGTTCAGTGAACGCCTCGCTCAGATCCCGCAGTTTGTTTTGTAATCTGATTACTGTAATCTCTTTACTTTTTTTGTACTCCAACTGTGTGTTAACACAGCTAAAGAAACAAAATCTTCACTTTAACAGCTCTGTTTTTACAGTAACTCTTCATGGTAACTGTGATAGATTTATGTAATCTGATTACTGCAACCTCTTTACATGTCTACAACTAAAGCTCAGCTGTGGTTGGTTATAATCCAGTGACTGTTTAAATGTTTTAACTGTGTTTCTGTGTTTTCTGTCTGTTGCTGCTGGAAGTTAAAAACCTTTAAAGCTACGTTTTGATCAGGAAATAGAGGTTGAAGTTTCATCGTTCTGTTTTTCCGGCTGACAGGCCGTTTTCGGCTGGTGAAAACTTTTCTTACTTTCTCTGGATCTTTCGGGAATCAGGACTTTGAAATGTTCAATTTAAGATCTGCCAGTCTGAATATGGCTTGTTTGGAAACTGACATGTGCAAAACTGACTCATATTTATTTAAATCCAAATTAATGAGAGTTTGAATCTTTCAGTGTAAAAATCAGGGTTGTTTTTTTTTTTACTTTTCAACTAGTGGAATCTAATCCTGATGTGAGGAGAGAATTTCACTTCCAACTCAACGGCACATTTTTTAAATTGTTCAAATCAAAGTACAGTACAGTCTGTACAGTGTATTTGAGTGATTGTTGACATTAATATTTTCTACTGCAGCAGAAATATTTATGAACATGAACAAAGAAGAAAAATGTCAGATGAAGCATTTCAGATCTCCTTTTATTCTCATTTCTTATCAATACTGTGCAAATAAGATGTGACTATTGAATAATATTTATTATTTTGATAATTATAATGTTCATAATATACCTGTTATTCCTTTACCTTTTCTACACAGTAAACGTATCATTTCATATAAGTCAGTTGATTTGGTTTGCTTGTTTGCAGGTTTATCTGGAAGCCCATTTCTGCCAGGGAAAGAGAAAAAAAGTTACGTTAGAAATGATGAAAATAATTCTCATAATTTGACCTACCATTCTGTCATTACGTCATTTACACGTAACAACACATTTTGACTTTGTATCGTAATTTGACTTAAAAAGTCACAGTTTCAACCTTGTATCACATAATTTAGATTTACTACCTCTTACTATATTTTTGTCATTCTTAACATGTTTCCCCGGGCAGTAATGGGCTTAGGTTAAAGACTTTCTGAAAGGCAGAAAAATAAACCTGCTGCTGGTTCTGGTGTACATAAACTTCTTTAAGGGAATTGATTTTGTTTACACAAAAATGATCTCAGGGGAATATCAAATGTGTTCCACCTGCTTTGGTAAGAAAACACCTTTAAGACTCAATTTCAGGTTAAATCACTTGATAAACTGGATATATTTTTACAGTGTAAAAACAGCCAAACTGGAAAAAAGCCTGAAATTGAAGGCACAACCTATAATCCCAAATGTAAACAAAATCTATATGAGGGATAATCCACTCGTTGCTGTGCAGTTAGGATGAAGGGCTTCCTGACATCCCTGAAGGGGTTGTAAAAGTACTTGAGTGTGTTCCTGAGGTCCTTGAGGAGGTTCCTGAGGTCCTTGAGGAAGTTCCTGAGGTTCCTGAGGTCCTTGAGGAGGTTCCTGAGGTCACTGAGTGAGTTGACCTCGAATGGAGACTGAAGTTTAGTACACCTTAAGTTCTGATTTAAAACGGCGGTTAAACTGTTGACCTGAACTACGTTTGAGATGTCCACAGGTGTCTGATAAAAATCCACAGATTTTATCAGACATCTGCCAGCCAATCAGAGAGCAGTATGTTCTATTGCCGTGGTATAATGAAAACACTCCTCGATCTGTTACCTTTGAGAGTGCGTTATTGTTCTATAACTGTACATTTTGTTTTGTCTTACTTACTGCAGCTGTCAGATAGAAAAGCATACAACTGCAAAAAAATAAGATAAATAAATAAAAATTGTGAGCAACAAAAAATACAAAGCTCCGCTACTTTAAAAGAATTACATCAGAGTTTTAACTGAACATTAATACTCGAGTATGAAAAAAAATTCAGTTGCAGTTACATGTTTTCTGTTTGACAAATTAGAAAGTTTCAGAAATACTGTTAGTGATTATCGAGCAAATATTTATTTTTTTTAACTTGAACGAGGCTTTTGGCGTCTCTAATGATTCTATTTTTGTACAAATGTATAAAAAACGTTATTAATATTCTAAAATGATGTGTGTGTATGTACAAGCTCTTTGATTGGATCACTTTATGTCTCTATTTATTATGAATATCTTTTTTGTTATACATGTGTGTGTTTATTTCCTTCTGCTGTGTTGAGATGTTTGTGTCAATATCAGTGATGAAATATTCACCTGCTGCAGGTTTGCTGTTTGTAAATTGTTGAGTTGGAGTAATGAGTTTTCCACGTGACAATGGCCACATGTTGTAATAAGTGCACTTTCCTAAACTCATTTTAGCTGGGTCTCAAAACATTTCATGTAAAGGATGAAAAATTCAACAATCAAAATGTAAATTCACTGTTGAAGCTGCCATGACTTCAGGTAAGACAGATGTTGATTTAATGTTGAGAAATTTGGGGATTATTGTAATTACAAAGTACATCATGCACTTCCTTATTAGGACGTTTCCTAGTTTTGTTTTTACTGTAAAATGAGACACTTGACAGAACCAGATGAATGAATCCTGATGAAATCCTCAAACCTGCAGATCTCCATCTGGGTTTTTATATTTTCATAAGAAGCTATGTAGGTATTATTGTAATTACAGTAAAAACAGTAATGTGAAAATACCTCTTCAAAAGGAAACCTGGAGACAAAAAGTATGTGGACAGCTGAACATTCCAGCCATATGTCATATTCAAATAACGATGAAAATGAACGTGCAGGTGTAACACCCTGAAAAGGGAGAGAATAAATAAAGATGTCTGCACATGATGTTCACTCTCTGGTATCTTTATCAAGAATGTGTTGCTGAACAGAAAAACATATTAACGAAACAACATGAGAACAGTCATGTTCATAATAATAAGTCTATTTTCACTGTAACTGTGAAAATAACTGAATTATCTTAGTCCTTCGTCCTTTATACACAAACGGTGTAATGTATGAACGCTCCAAGGAATCTCATTAATTACAATTTCCCCAATAGCCAAACAAAATGGATAAACCCACATTTCCCATGAGTGCTGACAGGTGAGTGATTCTGCTAAACTGCCCTTTAACAGAGCAGAAACAACTCTGTAGCCTTCACTTTCTTTATATAGGATTCACAAACAAGTACATTTTCAGCATATGTGTCAGCAAACAAATCTATTTCCATAAACACAGCAGTCCATAATAACACGCACAGCTGAGCTAATATACATGACTACATCTGGCGTTAGCTTGGACACTGGAATGGGGGCTTCTTTGTGTGTTGAGACACAGCATTACATTTGTACACGTAACCAAACTGTATAAAATGTCTCTTTGGCTTTATGAATTTTGCTGAATTTCACAGACGTTCCCTTTAAGTTTAAATTCACATCTCTACAAACATGAGCTTTCACCAAAAACATGGCCAAATCACCGTTTTAACTCGTGGCTACACTTAAAACCTTGTATCGCCATTGCTAGCTAACCACTCTACATTTGCCTCAGTTTGATTTTACACAGGCTATTTCCTCCCCATTTACAGCAAAACATTCAACAAAAACAATTACTGACAAGTCAAAGTCAACCAAGATTACATCCACCAATTTATTGGACGTGTGTTGATAGATTAAAAGTGTTGTTATCCCTGAAAATGGAGGGAATCAATAAAGATGTAGGCACACCATGTTCACTCTGGCATCCAGAAGAGGGAGCTAAGAGGACATCTGCAGACATAGCTAACCAATCAACGATGACGTCTCCTAACAGCTACTAGGAGGAGATGTTTCACAGGATATTTTATCATTTGTCTTATTGTCTTTTCACTAGCAAGGACCACACCATCGACAAGACACATTTATATGATTTAACAGGAACGGAAGATAATGAGCGCAGCTTGAACTCTTGTACTTCTTCAGTCTGTTGCTGCGTTGTGGGGAAGCTTCAGTGAATCCGCGAGCGAAAGAGGGGGAGAGGGTTAGGAGGGTGTTTATAGGAATGTCGGAAGTGGCACGATTGAGGTGGTGGTGCTGCTCTTGAAACTCTGCTGATAGCTTCAATTCACTAGCAAGGACCACACTGTGAGGGTACTTTTGTGTCTTTATCATACAATCAAACAGAATAGATTTGAGAGCAAAACTATTGGCACTGCAATCAAAAAAGGTTTTATTGCAAGTAAAATAAATTTGTGATTAAAAATGTATTAATGCAAATCCCAAAAACTTTTTTCTAATCAAAAGTTTTGCTTGCTGCTGAGCTGAATCTTGTGGGCGGGACCGACGCTGAAAGATGTAAGACATGTCCCTATTGGCCAGCATCGATCAGAGTGACAGCTTGGCAAAATCCACAGTTAATAAACCGAGCGGGAGAGGAGAAGACAGAAAATCAGTGCACAGGGATGTTTCCACAGAACGTCCATCTTAGTAATAGCAAGAATGTTGTGTTTGAACTGGTGCACGTCGATTGCTTTTGTTTAACGACCTGTGATATTGTAATGGGTTAAAAATACATATTATTCTGTCAGCCTGGAGTTGCTAGCTGCGCTCAATAAGCTAGTCACTACCGTTACGTGCCCAGGCTGCCTATTGGCCTGCATGACGTTGTGCATGTAGCTAGTTAACAGGACTATTTGTGTTCAACGATCTAACGTTAGTTAATCTTATATTTGTGATGTGCTGTATTATTTTATCAGCCTGTGGCCAGCTTAATGTTAATGCTCACTTTCTCGCCTTAGGTGTTACGCTAGCTGAGCTGTCTGGGTTCCATCCACCTGTTTTTATGCGCATTTTCGATTTTAATAATAGCGGCAGAACTGTGACCTGTCAGATCTGTGTGGCGCGATGAGGAGACTGTAATCTTCCTCACATTAATACATGAAACAAACCATCTCCTAATAATCGCATTACGATAGTGGATGAAAACTAGCATTCATTCGCATTTTCTTTTGCCGATTTTTGGCCCACCAACTGAAATTACCTTTGGGAATATGGCTTTATGGTTACTTAGCTTTATAAGTATGCCTTTAGACACACAAAAAGTATAGATTCATGTTTGATGTAATGTGTTGATTGATATGATATGATGATAAGTTAATGTACCTACAGTGAGCTTAATACTCACTAGGCCAAGAGCGTTTAGTTAGTGCATTTTACCCATGTGTTTACAACTGTCTTTTATGTAGTTCTGCAGTTATACAAATACAATAGTACAGTAACTATACAATTGTGTATATACAGAACTTGCCAAGAACAGTCACTCATGTGCGCTAAAATAATAGTTTTAATATTTGTTTTTACATTGTTTAATAAGACCAGTTCCAATGACAATTAGTTACTAAAATACTTAAAACCACAAAACGTGTCTCTTGGAAGTTATTACATTTATAAATATTTACACATATAGGCTCCTAGATATACAGGTAAGATATCTGACAAGTATAGGAGACAAAGGGGTTACTGGTGTTTACAGTTACCATCTCCGTTATCATTTCATCATCCCTTTCAACTGTTATGTTCTCCTCAGTGTCAGTAATGAAATCGCATCAGTTCAATCCAGTTACTGCCAATTGACCTTGAACCTGCCAGTAGATATATGATTTCTTTTCAGTTTTTTCTGGCCTTCCACACATTTGACATGCCCGCCTCAGAAATGTTACAGATTTAACTTCTGCAAGCCCAAAACTAGGAGCTGCATTAGGGTCATAAACCTTTGCATCTGGGCTGGCACCAAGGTGAGGAGCATCGGGATGTATGACGAAGCCACAGGGTGAGACATTTACATTGAACAGTTTTGAGTATTGTTCCAGCACCTGAGGTTCACGCTCAAGGCCCCTTTTCATTGCGCTAGTTTGTCATACTCCCTTAGGTATTCGCGCTGCCAGTGCCTGACCAGAAGACTCCCCTACCACATGGCAAACCTCATAGACCCTACTGGCTGTTACTCTGGGCTGGCACATCTCAGACTGCTCTTGTGTGCCCTCTTCTATCATTACTGCAATCTCCTGTGTGACTCCAAATGGAAGAACTGGTAGCAGTTTGGGACAAAGTGTACAGCAATGGAAAATTTGCCACCATCCACAGGGAGTTTGTAGAATGCTGGGGCATCTGGGTGTTTGACATGACTTGTGGCCACAACAGGAGGACACTGATATGACAGTGGTGAACCTCGCGGCAGCCAGTGAACCCAGACAGCTCAGCTAGCGTGACACCTAAGATGAGAAAGTGACCAACATTAACTAACGTTAAGCTGGCTACAGACTGATAAAATAATACAGCACATCACAAATATAACTGTTAGAGTTAACGATCTAAAAGACCCAAAAGCAGGATGCGGAGAGAGAGATCTGGAGGTTATATATATATATAGATAGTTATAGTTCTAGATATAGTGGATCACTTGTTGGTGAGAGCTCCAGAGCGGGCGAGGCAGGCGGAGGATGCTGGAGCTGGCGGCAGGACTTCCGATGAGGCTCGTGGCGTACTGGCAGGACTCAGAGGGTGAAGGTGGTGGGTAGAGTTTGCTGGAGGTGGCTCGAGTAGCATGGCAGACAGAGAGGTGAAGGCAGCTTGACTGGAGACCGAAGAGACTCTGGTTGATCACGCTGGCTGGGATAACTGGCAGGAAATGGATCTGAGGCAGAGACAGACAAGGTCAGACAGGAAAAACAAGCAAACTTGAACACTAGACTGGGTCGGGACTTGGCCGTAGCGAAAGTACCACAATGGTGCACTGAGACGATCTGGCGATGATTGAAGTGTACAGCCGGTAGGATATACTGTGAGGCTTGATTGGATTATGAGCATCAGGTGTGCCGGTGATCAGCAGCAGGAGGGAGACCAGAGCGCCAGGCCCAGGCCAGTATACACACACACACACACACACACACAGAGACAGACGGGGGACCGACAAGGAACACAGGGAGGGTAGAAACACAACAGCACATAAGAATAGGGGAGAGATATGGCTGGACATATATATGACAATAACATTAACGGTAGATCATTGAACACAATAGTCCTGTTAACTACTAGCTAGCTACATGCACAACGCCATTCAGGCTAATAGGCAGCCTGGGCATGTAACGGTATTGACTAGCTTATTGAGCTAAGCTAGCAACTACAGGCTGACAAAATCATTTTTAATTTTTTTAACCCATTACAATATCACAGATCGTTAAACAAAAGCAATCTACGTGCATCAGTTTAAACATAACATTCTTGCTATTACTAAGATGGAAGTTCTGTGTAAACATACCAGTCTTTTCCTCTCACGCTCCGTCTCCTGTCTGCTAACAGTGGATGTCACTCCGATCGAGGCTGGCCAATAGGGACATGTCTTAAATCGTTCAGCGTCGGTCCACCCACGAGAATTTAAGTCTGAATTTTTATCTGAATTCTCAGAGTTTTTATCAAGTTTAGTCCTTAAAACAGATAAAGTAATTATCGTAGGTGATTTCAATAGTCATGTGGACATTGAAAATGATAGCCTTAGTACTGCGTTTATCTCATTATTAGATTAAATTGGCTTTTGTCAGAGTGTAGCCACTCACTGTTTTAACCACACCCTCGACCTTGTTTTGGTATATGGCATTGAAATTAAACCTTTAATAGTCTTTCCACAGAATGCTTCATTATCGGACCATTATTTAATAACTTTTGAACTGCTATAACTGGACTACACACCATTAGGCAAAAACGCCTACTCTAGATGTCTATCTGATAGTGCTGTAGCTAAATTTAAGGAAGCGATCCCATCTGCATTTAATTCAATGTTATGTCTCAATATAACAGAGGACTCCTATGCAAATCGCAGCCCCTCCCAAATTGACCATCTAGTTGTTAGCGCTGCAGGCTCACTGCGAATGACACTCGATTCTATCGCTCCTCTAAAAAAGAAGGTTAGCTCCATGATATAACCCCCAAACCCGCAAATTAATGCAAACATCACGAAAACTTGAGAGGAAATGGCGTTCCAACAACCTGGAAGAATCCCGTTTAGTCCGGCAAGATAGTCTTAAAACATACAGTGAGGCCTTCCTAATGCCAGAGCAGCTTACTACTCATCATTAATAGAGTAAAATAAGAACAACCCCAGGTTTCTTTTCAGCACTGTAGCCAGGCTGACAGAGAATCATAGCTCTATTGAACCATGTCTTCCTATAGCTCTCAGTAGTAACAACTTCATGAGCTTCTTTAATAATACAATTTTGACTATTAAAGAAAACATACATCATGTCCTGCCATCAACCAGTACTGATTTATCTTCAAACACAGGGACCTCAGAAACAACTGTAAAACTTGATATATATTTTGACTGCTTTGCTCCTATCGACCTTCTTCAACTAACTTTTAATTGCATCAGACAATGGACTTGTCTCTGTACTTGTCTTGTTGTCAATTCACCTACACAACATTGCAGAAATCAGGCACATCCTGTCTCAAAATGATGCCGAAAAACTAGTCAATGCATTTGTTACTTCTAGGTTGGACTATTGCAACTCCTTATTATCAGGCTGCCCGAACAAGTCCCTTAAGATTCTCCAGTTGATCCAGAATGCTGCAGCACAAGTACTGACAATAATTAGGAAAATAGATCATATTTCTCCAATATTAGCTTCTCTGCACTGGCTCCCTGTAAAATCCAGAATAGAATTTAAAATCCTTCTCCTCATCTACAAAGATCTTAATGGTCAGGCACCATCATATCTTAAAGAGCTCATGGTTCCTAGAGTCTCCAAAAGTAGAATGGGAGCCAGAGCCTTCAGCTATCAAGCTCCTCTCCTGTGGAATCAGGTCCCAGTTTGGGTTCGGGAGGCAGACACCATCTCCACATTTAAGAGTAGGCTTGAGACTTTCCTCTTTGATAAAGCTTATAGTTAGGGCTGGCTTGGGTGAGTCCTGAACCATCCCTTAATTATGCTGCAATAGGCCTAGACTGCCGGGAGACTTCCCATGATGCACCTCTTTCCTCTCTCCTCCTCTCCCTCTCCATCTGTATGCATTTTTATCCCATTACTGCATGTTACTAACACAACATCTTCTCTCTCCCGTAGTTTTCGGCTTTCTCGTTTCTCTTCTCTCTCCTTCTGTCGCTTTCAGCAGGTATTTCTGCCTCCGGAGCTACAGTTGTTGCTATTGGCTCTGTTATTATTATTGTCATAATATTGTCAGGAACACGAGCTGTGCGGAGAACATTTAGGTGTGTATACGGAGTGCCATGTTAGGCGGCACATGAACAGTATGATAGATGGGTTGTTGGAGAGACCTTTGTTGATGATGTCTATGACTACGAGAATGGACTTGCGGGACCATTTGTGGCTATTATGGGGTAGATTTCGAAGAGAGTGGAGGAAGCGACCTCGCATTCGCTTGCGATGTTAAGGTGACCTAGGAGGGAGAGAAGTTGCCATTTGGTGTAGTATGGGGCAAGGAGTAAATTGGCTTAGCATGGGCGGGGATGAAGCAGGAATAGGCTGCTGGGTGACACTGGGAACTGCATGTGGAGCATGGTAAGGCTGCACAAGTGGCGAGGATGCAGCAGTAAATTTTATTGTCAACTGTGCCCCAGTGTGTCATTGAACTGCTGAAGACGGGCTGTGGCTTCAGATGCAAAGTAGATGTGATAATGGTAGAAATCATTGCCTCCAAAACGGAGGGCCAGATTAATGATAATGGCCAAGTAATTGTCCATTTCCTGTCGGTGGGAGGGAGCATGTGAACAAAATATGTCTCTAAAGAGAAAGAAAGCATAAGCAAACTCTGTGGGAGTAAGCTCTCTGGAACAGGTGGGTGTTCTCCCTTTCAGGTAGAGTGCCCTTTGTGTCCTTCCAGGAATCTGTCGGTAGGTGGTTGATGAAGGGAAGGCATGATAAGGAGAGCAAGATCTGTGTATGTGTATGATCTGGCATAGACTGGTGGAACTGTAGAAGGACCGGAGATAAAAGAGGTAGGATGATGAATGGGATGACTTGCTGTAGACGGGGTGAAGTTGATGGTCGCCTGCTGGGCTGGAATGGATTGAGAGGGAAGACTGGAGTATGGAAGGAACTTGGTGCTGCGAGGACTGTGGAGGAAAGCTGGGTGCTGGCATCCTGGTGCGGAAGGCTCCAGCTGACATGAGCTGCAGGGACTGGGAGACGGAAGTTCATGGCATCCTGGTGCCCTGGCTGGAGCAAGCTGCTGCAGTTGCTGGAAGTGGGCGGCAGGGGGCTCTGGTACCCCAGCATCGGTTGCCTCGACTAAAGCCAGCTGCTGTGGTTGCTGGACAGGGACAGCTGGGAGCCGTGCCAAGAGCCCTGGCTAGAGCGAGCAGCTGCGGTTGCTGGAAGTAGGTGGCAGGGGTCGCTGACATTCTTGCTTGTTGCTGGCCTTTCTGCTGTCTTGAGCTAAAGGAAATAGGTGAACTGTCCCTTTAACATGGGAGCTGAAAAGTTCTGCTTTGTTGTCTGTTCTGTGAATAGATTTCCTTCATCTTTCAGTGCTTTTGTAGAGTGGCTACAGTCCGGTCAGAATTTATTAAAGCAGGCTAGTTGCTGGGGGACCTCACTGGAGCGTGGTGACGCTGCGACCGGCTACATTATATGAGGCCGTGGTGGTTGAGATGATGGCGGGGGCTGGAGTTGGCTTTGGAAACAATGAAATCAGAGAACTGCAGCGGCGGCAAATGGACTGAATAATTCATCAGAGTCCATATTAAAGATGAGGTGAGTGGATGGATGAAGTTGCTCGTAGGGTGAAGTAGTAACATTCACTTTTCTGAGTGTGCTCGAATTTGAGTGGTTTGCATTTCTAACAATGCTTTTGGAGGAAAAAGATTTGATGAAGGCTAGTACAAAATGTACTTGCCCATACTATGTCATAGTATGAGAAGTAAGGCCAGAGTAAACAATAATAAAGGCTGTGGAAACATCCACAATATAACTTACTTTCCTAACTATACAGTACCAATATATTTGGTCACTTTATTACTGACATAGATCAATGTGTTCTCTCCAAATCAAGTTCTCATCACTGATTACTGCAATGAATTTAGTGGCTCAGACTTCAAGCATTTTATTATTCTCAAGTGAGATCTGTGATGAATTTTAGCAATATGTAATTTCACAACCAAGAATAATGAAGTTAGGTTGTTTTATAATATTAAGTGATTTTGTTTGCTTTGAACCATGCTGCATAAGCAAGACAAACCAGAGTTAGCTTCTTTGATCAATGAGGCACCATCATGAAAGAATGTTGTGTCATCTGTAAACATTATGGGAGAAATTATTTTGGACACATTTGGTAAATCAGATCAGGCCTACAACAAACTAGGAAGACCATTTGTTTATGGACCTGGCTTTATGCACAGGGACATTGTCATGATGAAACAGGAAAGGGCCTTACCCAAACTGTTGCCACATTGGGAGCTCACTAATGGCCACACCAGGAAAAACAGACTCAAACCAAAACTACACTAAAGGATGTGAACTGGGCTGTCCACATACTTTTTGCCATATAGTGTATATCTTTTCATTCTCTGAGGCCTTTACTTGTTTAACTCATTGATGTGTCATCAGGATGAAATGATTTCTCTCTCAATGAATCACAGTAGCAGAACTGAAGGAGTGCTTTTATCCTAACTATTTATTAATCACAGTACATATAAATATATATATTACATATACATTTCATTCATATACTTCATTATATTAATGTATTATTGTTTCTTGTATAATTACTAACACTAAATAAGATCATTACTTTACATTTTTACCTTATATATATTGACTGCTTTATATAAATTAACATATTTTTTATTAGCATATTAGCTATGAGACCCTGAAATGAAACAGTGTTTGATCAGATGGTGACACACTGATGAGGTTCTCGTGTGTCAGTTTCAGTCAAGAGGGAACTCACACTCATCAGGGGATTTTACAGAATTGCCTGTACCAACAGAAATGCTGATTCAAAATTACAGACGTCTGTTTATGTACCTTTTGATAGGATTACTTCCCTGTCTTTATTCAAGAGTGTGGTCTTTTAATTTGACTTACTGATTTCAGTTCAGATTTTGTAATGGTAAATGGACTTATATAGCACCTTTCCTGACTACTCAAAGCACTTCAACTACATATCACATTCACACACAGATGGCAGAACTGCTCATCAAAATAACTAATCAGTCACACACATTCTCACACTGAAGGCAAGGACAATTTAGGGTTCAGTGTCTTGCCCAAGGACACGTGGGCTGGGGGAAGCCAGGATCGAACCACCAACCTTCCGCTTGGTGGACAACCCGCTCTACCACACAGCCACAGCTGCCCCTAAAGCCCACCCTCACACTCAAATAGAACCTGCTTAGATTTGCTCTGCTTCTGCTCAAACTGTGTGCTTGCACCAGATATATTGCTGCTTGCACAGATTTCTTGCACTCCAGCTTCAGCCCTTCTCCTTGCGCTCAGGCTGCTTCTGTGCGCTCACGAAACTTCTGCTCTCAGATTTCTCTGTGCAATCCCATACAGGCGGTTACTCTTTAACCGGGTTCATCCACTGCTGCCCTCCATGTCTTTATTTTATATACAGTATCTCACAGAAGTGAGTACACCCCTCACATTTTTGTAAATATGTTATATCTTTTCATGTGACAACACTGAAGAAACGACACTTTGCTACAATGTAAAGTAGTGAGTGTACAGCTTGTATAACAGTGTACATTTGCAGTCCCCATTACTGTCTAAACCGCTGGCCACACAAGTGAGTGCACCCCTAAGTGAAAATGTCCAAATTGGGCCCAAAGTGTCAATATTTTGTGTGGCCACCATCATTTTCCAGCGCTGCCTTTACCCTCTTGAGCCTGGTGTTCACCAGAGCTTCACAGGCTGCCACTGGAGTCCTCTTCCACTCCTCCATAATGACATGACGGAGCTGGTGGATGTTAGAGACCTTGCGCTCCTCCACCTTCCGTTTGAGGATGCCCCACAGATGCTCAGCAGGGTTTAGGTCTGGAGACATGCTTGGCCAGTCCATCACCTTCACCCTCAGCTTCTTCAGCAAGGCAGTGGTGCGTTTGGGGTCGTTGTCATGTTGGAACGCTGCCCTGCGGCCCAGTCTCCGAAGGGAGGGGGTCGTGCTCTGCTTCAGTATGTCACAGTACATGTTGGCCTTCATGGTTCCCTCAGTGAACTGCAGCTCCCCAGTGCCGGCAGCACTCAGGCAGCCCCAGACCAGGACACTCCCACCACCATGCTTGACTGAAGGCAAGACACACTTGTCTTTGTACTCCTCACCTGGTTGCCGCCACACACGCTTGACAACATCTGAACCAAATAAGTTTGTCTTGGTCTCATCAGACCACAGGACATGGTTCCAGTAATCCATGTCCTTAGTCTGCTTGTTTTCAGCAAACTGTTTGTGGGCTTTCTTGTGCGTCATCTTCAGAAGAGGCTTCCTTCTGGGACGACAGCCATGCAGACCAGTTTGATGCAGTGTGCGGCGTCTGGTCTGAGCCCTGACAGGCTGATCCCCCCACCCCTTTAACCTCTGCAGCAATGCTGGCAGCACTCGTACTCTATTTCCCAAACACAGTCTCTGGATATGCCGCTGAGCATGTGCACTCAGCTTCTTTGGTCGACCCTGGCGAGGCTTGTTCTGAGTGGAACCTGTCCTGTTAAACCGCTGTGTGGTCTTGGCCACCGTGCTGCAGCTCAGTTTCAGGGTCTTGGCGATCTTCTTATAGCCCACACCAACTCTTTTTTTTTTCAGATCCTCAGAGAGTTCTTTGCCATGAGGTGCCATGTTGAACTTCCAGTGACCAGTATGAGAGAGTGAGAGCGATGACACCAAATTTAACACACCTGCTCCCCATTCACACCTGAGACCTTGTAACACTAACGAGTCACATGACACCGGGGAGAGAAAATGGCTAATTGGGCCAAATTTGGACATTTTCACTTAGGGGTGCACTCACTTTAGACATTAATGGCTTTGTGTTGAGATATTTTCAGGGGACTGCAAATTTACACTGTTATACAAGCTGTACACTCACTACTTTACATTGTAGCAAAGTGTCATTTCTTCAGTGTTGTCACATGAAAAGATATATTAAATTTTTACAAAAATGTGAGGGGTGTACTCACTTCTGTGAGATACTGTATACTTCCCTTGCTTTCTTTACATTTTTTGGAATAAAAGGACAGTTATTACATATACCAGTGCCTATACGCTTTACTACAATAGCTAAATACTAAAGGAATGTGAAGGAACGTCACACTGTGTTGCATGTCAGGATGGGGGTGCCATCTTGTGAGAAACACAGTCTGTTGTTAACTGTGCCTGATACAGTGGTTAACAGAGTTACCTGCTTACCTTTTGTTTTGTTTGGATAAAAAGTTGGTTAAATCGGTCAAATCTGATGGAGAAGAAAAAAGAGAAAGAAAAGTGAAAAATCCCTAGAAGTTCATGAATACTTTTGCAGTGGATGGGTGCGAAGTCGGACAAACTGCAAGAGCACAGTCATAGATGCAAAATTAAGGGGGCACTCCTCTTTTTGGCCCAATTATTAAACCAAACAAAATACAAAACTTTCAAAAGCATCCAGCTATGTGATTATTATATTCAGTCATAGGTTATATTTACAAGCTTTTGGTTAGTACACTGTGTGTAGCTGTTGCCATAACTACACATTTGAAGTTGGTGTAACCTCTAACTCATTATTGCATACAGGCCAACACATCACTACATTTAGCTGCAACAAGGGATGTTGCCTGCCAGACCGACCCACCACAGAGACACACTGACTCTTAAGCCTCACAATGAAGTGCAGGTTTGCAGCTTAATAAATTAGGACTACTTTGAGCTACAATGACCTGTTGCAGCTTTTAGTAGTTGTACTTACACTGTAATATTGCTATGTATTTGTCATACAAGTAACTGAATCTGCCATGTTTTACAGATGCTGATGAAGGTCAAGTGTTCCTGGACCCAGGAACACTTGACCTTCATCAGCATCCTTCTCTGCACTGGCTCCCTGTAAAATTTAGAATAGAATTTAAAATCCTTCTCCTCACCTACAAAGCTCTCAATGGTCAGGCACCATCGTATCTTAAAGATCTCAAAATACCTTATTACCCGACTAGAACACTGCGCTCCCAGGATGCAGGGTCACTTGTGGTTCCTAGAGTCTCCAAAAGTAGAATGGGAGCCAGAGCCTTCAGCTATCAAGCTCCTCTCCTGTGGAATCAGGTCCCAGTTTGGGTTCGGGAGGCAGACACCATCTCCACATTTAAGAGCAGGCTTCAGACTTTCCTGTTTGATAAAGCTTATAGTTAGGGCTGGCTCAGGTGAGCCCTGAACCATCCCTTAGTTCTGCTGCTATAGGCCTAGACTGCCAGGAGACTTCCCATGATGCACCTCTTTCCTCTCTCCTTTTCTCCCTCTCCATCTGTATGCATTTTTATCCCATTACTGCATGTTACTAACACGACATCTTCTCTCTCCCGTAGTTTTGTGCTTTCTCGTTTATCTCCTCTCTCTTTCTGTCGCTTTCAGCAGGTATTTCTGCCTCCGGAGCTGCAGAGTCTGGATCTGTGGTTGTGGGCCACCTGCTGCCCCCGTATTGGTATTTGCATTGCCCCCCTCTCTCAACCGAACATGGCAGCGGCAGATGGCCACCCATCACTGAGTCTGGTTCTGCTTGATGTTTCTGCCTCTTAAAAGGAAGTTTTTCCTTGCCACTGTCGCCAAGTGCTTGCTCATGGTGGGATTTGTTGGGTCTCTGTAAATAAACCTGCTCTATAGGAAAAGTGCAATGAGATAACATATGGTTATGAATTGGCACTACATAAATAAAATTGAATTGGATCAGAGGAGGAAGTTATTGCTTGGCAGGTGTCATGACATGTCAAGTGACGACCTGAAGACAACACAGCGGCCAGCAGCATCAGGAAAGTCTTATCCACAGGAAGACGTGTCAGGATGAACACTGTGACCTGAGAGCTGCAATACCAGCTGACACTTCAGTAACCATTTACCTCAGTGGAGGACATGATCTGGACAGTTTACATAAAAGTTATAGCTTTGCTACTTTGTGCATTTTATGTACACAATATATATTTCCATTTCATTGGCTATGAATAAAGTGCTTTATTTTTAAAGAGTGTAATTTTTCACTTTAGTAGTAAGTGTGGTATTAGAGAAACATATATTCTTTCACAAAGGTTTTATGTAATTTCAAGGTGATATAAAAAACTTGCATTTAGAAGGGTCAAAAAACCTGGTTAATTTACATCCTATGACGATGTGAAAGAGTTTTCCTAAGAATCCTTTACTACAGGTAGTAAATAATGACTAAGCAACACAAGACATCTGTATCACAGACAAACTTTATTACTGTGTTGACAGATCACAATATAAGTTATACAATATTCTCTACAGTATTTTAAAAATGTGTCAAACTGCAGCTTTGACAAATATTTTAAAACATATATATGGAAATAATTGTCTGACAAGTAAAAACCTCTCAAGTGAAAACATCCAAGTTACTCTGAAACATGGACAGTACAGCCCTCACAGCAGCTGCAGATACTTTGGTTACCATGCAGTTTTTCAACTAAATAAGTTACTTTATAAGATCAGCGATTCTTTCAGTAATGTTGACAGTAACTTACAGGATAAAGTCTATGCCAGGCAGGTTGCTGCCTCATTATGGTGTCACTGGTGTAATTAAACTAATGTGTAGTCAGGTTAACACATAGGGGCTAGAGTACTTACTATTGATTACTTTAGTGGATGTATTTGTTGTCTTTTTACCAGAAATAATTGCTTGACTGTTTCACTGTTTTATTGTTTCATATCATAATTTCCACCCCCACATCCCGATAATTACTGTAAGTGTTTACATAAGCTACATACTGTGCTACATGCACATGCTAACACGTTACCTCTGTGTCTCCTCACAACAAATACTTTCTACTTCACTGGGCTCTGTATGTCACTTCTCATACATGTACCTGTGAAGACAAACGTAAAACAGAGTGTATGTGTTTAGAGAGTTTAGGCATAAATACCAACAACTAACATTATGTGACAAAGAGATATACAGTAAATAATATTAGCAGTATTTATCTTAGAAACGTACCTTCACAGATTCCCTATACATTATTTAGCTATTATAGTAACAAGTACGGGCACTGGTATATGTAATAACTGTCCTTTTATTCCAAAAGTTGTAAAGAAAGCAAGGGAAGTATATATAATAAAGACATGGAGGGTGGGAGTGGATGAACCCAGTTAAAGAGTAACCGCCCGTATGGGACGCTCTAAGAAATAAAGTGAACGCACCAGCAACAATGCAGGGATTATTTCATTAGTCAACATTACACCTGGCATTCTATTGGTTGGGGGATTTTTACAGGGTTATTGCACAAAAAAATCTGAGGCAGACGTTTCGTGAATGCACAGAAGCATCCTGAGCGCAAGGAGAAGGGCTGAAGCACAGGGAATCTGTGCAAGCAACAATATATCTCAGCGCAAGCACGGCAGAATCAGAGCAAATCTGCAGGCAGGGGCTGTTTGAGCATGAGGGCAGGGGTTTTGAGGAAAAGCATTACAAAATTTTAACTGAAATCATGAAATATAGCGCCAATTCATAACAGAAGTTATCTCATTGTACTTTTCCTATAGAGCAGGTCTAGACCGTACTCTTTATAATATTATTTACAGAGACCCAACAAATCCCACCATGAGCAAACACTTGGCAATAGTGGCAAGGAAAAACTTCCTTTAAGAGGCAGAAACCTCGAGCAGAACCAGACTCAGGGTGGGCGGCCATCCGTCGCTGCCGTGTTGGGTTGAAAGTATTCAGTTGTGATTAAATGTCACAATTAGGTATGGAGTTACTTAAAAATTAAAATCTCAATAACTTTTAGTACCTCCATAAGTTTAACCAGAGTTAAACTTATGGAGGTACTTGAACTCAATTTCAAAGATTCAATCATCATTTGAATTCAGTTGGACGTAACAGAGACCTGACAGGTGAAAGTTTGGACTTATCTCTGTTTTGTTGTTGAGGATGGAGCCAAACTGAGTCACCTATCTTGATGACAGTATTTATGGAAATCCTTCAATGACAGATCAGTCAGACTGTTATCAGTCAAACACACAGGTCAGTCCAGAAAACCGCTGGCTGCTTTCAGAGGAAAACAGGACTACACTCTTCAATGAAACCTTTAATCAGACGACACAGACCTCCATAGTAGTTGCACAGTCGAGCTTTTTTTAGAAATTGAAAATGTTTGTACATTTTTTATCTGCATTTTTTGTGCTGAATTGTGTCAGACTCATGACCACTGAGTTATGGCCATTTTAACTAAAATTTAGCAGGATCATGTTTGTTATAGAATCAAAACCTGTTAATTGTTTTTACTACAAATTACCAACAGTAAATGCATTTTAAATTTTTTTTAATGCTGCTGGGATTACGTTTTTTATCTACATAAAAAGGAAATGTTTATTTCTATATTAAGAATGGATAAAATGACTACGTCAAGTCAATTTATTTATATAGCCCAATATCACTAATCACAAATTTGCCTCAGGGGGCTTTACAATCTGTAAAGCATACAACACCCTCTCCAAAAAAACCTTTAACGGTCCAGTATGTAGGATTTTGTGGTATCTCATGGTGAAATAGCAGTTTGCAACCATTTGACTACCTCTCACCTCAGCCTCCCCTTCAAAGCGTGTAGGAGAAAGTACGGTGGCCAGGAAACTTGCAAAAAACACATTTTCACCGTTTTTCTTCGTGGACAGAAGTATAACCACTGAGCCTCTCTCTCTCCACTAAAAGTCGATTGCTGCATCCCTCCGCTGCCGCCCGAAGGAACAGTTTCGACATTGAACCCGCCAACAGCGCAGGCCCCGGCCACGTCAGCATCCAAGCTTGAGGGGACTGCCAGATAATCCAAACGGACTGACGCATTAAATCGCTGTCTAGAGCAATCCCAAGTAAGACACTTGAGTCTGGGCAGAGATAGATTTTATAACTGGATTATTTCATCTAAGTGTCATTTGTTGTGAATTGTGTTTTACATTATTGTGGAAAGTAATGGACCACCGTGTCCTGTTTCTGCAGCATGTTTTCGTGCTTAGCACATTTCATTTGTGTCGGTACCACGCCGGACCATTATCTGTGTTAGTTTTAGCCACTGTGGAAGCTAGTAACTGTGCTTTATCAGCCCAAGTCCAGTAACACGGCTGTTAAATGCAAGTTTGCTGCTGGGTTCCTGTGTGATAAAGGGCCCTTGTGCCTTACTCTGTGTGCTTTTCTTTCTCTCTCCTCTTCACTAACCCACACACATTGACACGTACATACATACGTACATGCCTACACACATATCTCAAACAACCCAGACAGTGTGGTAGCATAACTAGTTATGCTCCACGCCATCTTGATGACAAATAGAGTGTCCTCCATTTTAGCTCTCCCCTTTGTTTGAGTTTCATGGGTCTGTCCGCCATTTTGGATCTGTGCATGACGACTACCCAAGTGGTCACGTCCGCCGTCTTCCTCGCTTCCCCTTCCCTATTGACTGTCTCTCTCTCGCTCACACACACACACACACACAGATGGTTGTATGCTTATTGTGTTTAGAATAGACAATAGTGGTTGTTGGCTGAAGTTATTGATTGATCAGTGCTAAGGTTAAATAATCTCTATTGTACCTTTAAAGAGCAGTTGCCTGTGGTTATTGTGTGTATGTGTTGTAATAACAGCTGGTTGTGACGGTCAGCGCTTGGACTCACCCTTTACTGTCCACCCATGGTATTTTAAATATCAGCATTTCTAAGTGGACAGCCACCTTTGAGTCTGTTTTTCACATTTGGTTATTGCTCCCTGATCCCAGGGAGGTGCCCCGTAATTATTAATCCATATTAATAATTTGATTAAAATTCATAAATATATTTGGTATTTTGCTAATAACCAAACCTGCCCTACCTGAATCCCAACACTTCATCTGTCCACACTTTAACTGTTTTTCTGATGGTTTGACACTTTTAATCAGCTGGGAATAAGTACGCAGGAGAAGCAGGGAACTATCGACATCTGGGGAACATTGTCCATCAACTTTGACTACGTTTGAGCACCAAGCATCATTGATGCAAACACAGAGTCCACCCCCTCACGTCTTACCATAGCCTTGCGTTCTGTCGGCGCGGAACACGGTTCACCCATCGAGTGCGATAGCTTGATCCAGGATGTGTCTGCCTGTACTGTCAAATGCAGACAGTACAGGCAGACTGGTGCAGTTCATTGATTTGTTTGTATTTTACTGGCAGGTACTGGTAGCAGACCAGTAGGCAGGCAGGCAGGAACACAGGAATTTAAACAGGTAAGTAGACAAGCAACAAAGGCAGCAGAAACACAAAGAAAAAACAGCACTGCAACTGGGACAAACTGACCAAGAACAAAGGAAGTGAACCAGTATATATGGTGAGTGGCTAATGAGGGAATGAGTTGCAGGTGAGGAGTGGGCAGAGTAGGCCAAGTAAATGTAGGGCTGATGAGGGAGAGTGGAAACAGGGGGCTTGATCGCCATTGTTAAAAGACGGTGTTTGCAATGTTGCTAAAGGTGAAACTTTGACGATAACAAAAGTTTTTTTTTTGTTTGTTTTTTACGAGGAGTCCGCAAACAATATCGGCCTTTGTTTCTAAAAGCTTAAACATAGCTCAGCGCGTGGCGTTACCCGACGGAGGAAACAAGAAGACGTCCAGTTCCGGTTCGGGTAGCGGTTTGTCTGCGGCCCTATATGGGCAAGCAAGATGAGAAAGACGAAGGATCGTGTGCCAGAGGCCTGGACTCACAGAACCCGGAGATAGTCAACTGGAGGGATGCTACAGAATCCGTCAAATACCACTTTGACGTTTTTCACGGTGAGCAAACGACACAGCAAGAGGTTTTCCTCTCATCAGTGAAGCCCATTCTACCACACATACTGAAAGGACAAAATGCCAGTGTCTTTACCTATGGACCAACAGAAGCTGGTAAGACCCACACCATGTTGGGCAGTTCAGAGCAGCCAGGTGTGATCCCCCGAGCCTGTCTGTCTGCGTCAAGAAGAAAAAGGGGAAGCTTTCAGACCAGGTTGAGCCTCCAGATGGTAAAGAGAACATAATGGAGAATGGCTGGGAGTCTCAACTCGACTCATCTGTGCTGGAGCAGTCCAGACAGAAAATCCTGCAGGTTCTCAACACGGGATCCCTCAAAGAGCTGAAGTGTCTGCAGCAGATCGGCGACAAGAAGGCAAAGCTCATCCTGGGCTGGAGGGAGATCCACGGTCACTTCACAAAGTTGGAGGATCTGGGGAAACTTGAGGGTATGACAGAAAAGAGATTTTCCTCCTTCATGAAGGCAAACATCCTGAGTGCCATGGGAAAATGACTTTTTGTTTATCATACCAATGTGTATTTAATTTCTCTCAGAAGCTTTTATTTTTTCATTTATGCTCGGTTTTATGATATTTTTGTAGTTACAACTGTGTTCCAGCTGATGGCGCACTATTGCTTTTTAATAAATGACACCTATCATTGGAAAAAAAAAAGAAACAGGTGTGCAGATGGGTGGGGCAGTCAGGTGATGGGGAAAGGAGGGAAAGGGGTTATTGCGGGGCAGGAGGGAGTGGCTGAATGTGGGAATGAGATAACTGGGACAGGAGTCAAAGGGCCGGACGAGAATGGCAATGAATGTGTTTGAGGGAATGTGGCTGAAGAAAGGGACTGAGGAGCAAAGTGTGACATCAGCAAATGGAGTTTGAGCATCATCAGTCAGGAATCATTTAATGGATTTTGGATCAATCTAATGGGTCTTTTGACTTTGATAACCCTGTAAACCGGAGCAGACGAGAGGACGGCTGGTTCAGGAAGAGTGAAGTTCTCTCCTTAGTATTGTCGAGGTAAGCTAACCTCTCTCCGAGTTGGTTGATGAGAAGGGATCCACACGAGACCTACAAATGTCTTTAACTAGTATTTATATCCCCACAAATATTACAAACAATACCATCCTATTTTGAACTGCCATCAATGAAGTTGGTCCTATTTGCTCTGCAAGGCCTTCTACCGCATCTCTGGTCAAATTAGACAGTCTAAGCACATTGTAATGCACATAATTAATCCGATCGACATTTTTATTGGATGTAACGGGAACGAGCGCGGATAGGATGGGGATATTTTCGAAACCTGCTGCAATTTGGTCTGCTAATTTATACTCGTTAGGTACGCCCCTGGGAACCCCGATAGCATCAGTATAAGTAGGTGAGTCTTTGGTGGGGTCAAAGGAATTAGTGGACCGTTTGGAAAGCATGTGACGGCGGCGTCGGGCTGTCAATGTTGCGGCCGAAGTCTGAGTCGGTCTGACAGTGTGATTGCCTGTCATAGTGAGTGAAGCTGCCAACCTTACCATCGCGCAGGTCCTTAGGAACACGTACAAATAGTCTGTGCCCCCCGCAATAATAATAGCGTCCTGATCTCGCCCAAGGTCCAATTAGGGAGTTGTTGGATTGTGTAACATTGCACCAGTCAGCTGGGACCTGACCATAATTAACACTAGGCTTGGGATGTGTGAAATTGAAGCATGTGTACCCCCCTTTACCTTTATGTGGTGTGAATGACCCTGTAGTTGTAGTATTCTTAATGGGTGGAAAAATACTAGCTAATGTGGTACAGTTGGTGGGTGTACTTTGATGTGTCAGTCCTAGCAAACAGTTGTAACCCCATGGGTCGTCAGGGTGGAGCAGGGCTGGTTCAGTGTAAAGTTGTGGTCTGGCCGCTGCACATGCTACACAATCACCTACCTGTTGTTCACGCGCAGTCTGAGCTATCCAATCGAGCCAAAGATTGTTCTCCGTATATCCGGTGGCCATGGCTATGACATCTAATGGTTTAAGTAGGTTGTAATCTACCGTGATCACCTTGGGGTCCCCCTCTGTTCTGAGCATCTCAGGTCGGGATGTATTTATACTACCTGCCTGGGTTAGATTCACTGGGATTGATGAAATCTATTTTAAAATCCCCAGCTATCCTGCCCTGACTGATCTATGCCCAAAAACAAATATAAAGTCTTCTTCTGCCCCCTGGGATGTAGAGCAGGGATGCGCCACTGGCCCCCCATGGTTAGCCGCAGGGGGTTCAACCCCCCAGATGTACTGGACTCACGGTAGAAGGAAATATTTGTCCACCACTCTCTCTCTATATACGGCCAATCTGGCTTCCAATGTGGTCCTGTATACTTAGCCACCTCCCCCCAACTACTACACGTGGGCATTCCTTGATCTAGGCCTATGTTACACATCTGCTGCAAACCCCCTCTTGCACACAAATACACATCGTATCCCCGCCACCCAGCTTTGTCTCCTCCGCACTGGATGATGTCACAGAGGTCGAAGGAATAGGTAGTGGCGCTACCGCGGGTGTAATTTAGTTCCAACCCCCCAAACCGGTTAAAACACTTAGGCGTTTTGGCTTGTTTTTCCCTGTGAGTGGATGACCATCCCTGAAATTTACCACACAAATACAAAATTGAAATTACAAGTAACACTCCTAATACAGTTGTAACTGCCCCCTTAGGACTGCCCCACATCCCCATCTTATGACTGGAACTTTTCTATTACTTTGTACTGAAGCAGCAACCTCTGTTTCAGGAGATTAAAACCCTCTATTTCGCTTCACAGTCTTTTCCTTCTGGATATGACGTCGTCTTCAACTTCTGACTGGGAATTGTGTTCGTCCAGCAAGCTCTTCTATGACCTAGAGGAGAAGTTACTAGCACTTCACCTTTTGCAGCTAACAGTGTGATTCCTCTCGGGGTACAGGGGTTGACTTCCCTGTACCTTTCGACCGCAGACCAGAGGATTATTCTGCCTCTTTTGTTGGGGTCTGGGTGTTCTCCGACTCAGCCGAGCCGGTGCTTTCAGCTTGTAGTTGCCGTAGATGTGCTCCGAATCTCCTCCACACTCCGTCCTGGCTCCTTGGCGCCGTGCACTGGCTCCAGTGGAACCAGGTGTCGCCTTTATCTTTTACCCGGACCGCATGTGATGTTCTCTCTGTGACCTCGAACGGTCCGGTCCACCTGGGCTCCGACCACTTCCTTTTGATGACTTTCAGTGATACCCACCGGGCTGTGGGTAGAGTGGATCCTTCTGTCAGCGCCTGCCTTTCACCAACCTGTTTGGAGAAATCTGAGACAAGAGCTTGCAATTCGTTAAAATATGTCTTGTGTTCCATTTTTTCTCCTTCTTCTCCTAGTCCCAGAGCGGCACTAGGACCCGGAAACTGTCTTCCTGTCAGCAGCTCATATGGTGTAAACCCTGTTCCTTGATTGAGGGAGCTCCTGATTGTCATCAGGGCCAGGGGTAATGCATCCACCAAATTCAGTTTTGTTTGTGCACAGATTTTAGCCAATTTTTGTTTGATGTTCTGACTCATTCAAACCCAGCATCGCTTCTACTCTTTGTAGATCTGTGTTTTTAAAGTTCTTCAGCACTCAAATCTACTTGTCTGTCCTCCAACATTTTTTCTATTCCATTTTTCGCTACCTCGTTAGCCTTTTTTTTTTCTAATTCTACGTTACCCACAGCTACCAAGACATATGGGATTTGCTCTTTGAGTGGCTTCCAGGGACCGTGGTCCAGCCCCCGTTATCCAACTCTCTATCAAATTCTCCGTCCATGTGTCCCTGCTTGTCCACTGATTCGAGCCAGTCAATTTGTATGGAGTTCACCCGAGCAACTGACCCAGTCAAATACTACTTCTCACTCAACTTCCTCTTTATCACTTTGTTAATACCGCTAGGTATCCGTGAACAAAGAGGGAAGGCTTTTCGTATCAAACCCAATGAAACAAATTTACCGGGGACTCAAACCCCAAACCCAATGAATACCTTTTACCAATTTCAAAGACCAATTATAACAGTGTGGATCAAAGATCCGAACACCGAGAATTCGAGGGACCTCACCTCCCCAGGCCTCTAACCTGGCTCATGTAGGACTCGAACCCTGTGTTTCGTGCCCTCGTCAGAACACTATGTGGTTAGCCAAACCGAGGTCAAGGTATTATTATCATCTCTTTTCTTCCACAAGTCTCTTTTAATCTCAATTTAAATTTACTGGACGTAATCACAATTGTTACCACTTGCTCTCAATTTAGTTATTTTCCAACACGCAGAGTTTGATTAAACAGTTTCTGCTTACCTTTTAGTTGCAGCCGGCTGTGAGCCTTGGGTAATCACCGTGATCGGTCCGTCTGTTCAATTCCAAATCTCCTACTCATCCCGGACGAGCCCCCAAATTGTCGAGGTAAGCTAACCTCTCTCCGAGTTGGTTGATGAGAAGGGATCCACACGAGACCTACAAATGTCTTTAACTAGTATTTATATCCCCACAAATATTACAAACAATACAAATAATCAAACAATACAGACAAATACAGATATATCTGGAGACACAGCACAGAGACCTCTCCAGGCGATCTCCCCGCTATGTCTGAAGCAGCAGTACATAAGTAGTTGGTTATATGGCCAGAGCTCCTCCTGGTACACAATACTATGTAAATGCCTAAGTTCACACTTCCCCCTTTCCTCTTGATCTTCACAGGCTGCTGCATTACATTCTCAGGTGTGATCAGAGCGGCTGGTCAGTGAGGATATGCGAGTCACCCCCATGCACTGATCAAACAACCCATATCAACAGGGTGTCAGCTCCGGCCTGCCAACACATGTGCATACATTTCCTCCCACTCTTTGTCACCCCAAATCAATCAAGAGTTTCCCTACGAGGATCAATAAAGTATTTCTGATCACCTCGGTATGTCACCATGGGATTATCATATCCACTGTACCTTCCCCCACTTTCTCTTATCTAACTGTTAATTAGTTGCAGTCTATGGTGCAGAACAGCTGCTGACCTGAGATGTTACATGAGTTAGACTTGTACAGAGGCAAACATCTTACATACAGGGTGTACGTAGCATAAGCTATCAATCATAATAACACAGCCCAAGTTTTCATATTGACAGTATGCAGGTTATATGTAAATCACGCTCTCCTTGGACCCTCCCCTCAGACCCTCCTCTCCACGCCAAAACGGTGACAGAAAGTTGAAACTGAAAATCAGTGACACTGAAAAAAAGCTGACAGTGTAAAAAAAACCCTGAAAAAGTGACATGAAGAAAAAACAGAAAACAGTGTCATTGAAAAACACATCAGAATGCATAAAATATAAAAAATAAAATGAAATCATTTTTAATGTCTGTGTTTTATTTTTCAGTGAACCTTTTTTTTAGTGCCAATACAACTTTTTCCAGTACAAATGCCATTGTCCTTTTCAGTTCCAGTTTTTTTTCAATGTCAAATTTTCTTGTCAATGCCAAATTCAAAGTCACTGTCCTGGCTCTATAGATTTAAAGCTGAAGTAGGCATTATATTATAATTTCAGTTGAAATTTTGACCATTGCATGTCACTAACAATATTTAATTGAAGGGTTCCTTTAAAAAAATGTGTCTGTGGGGGCCCGCCCCTTTGTATTTACCCGGTCCGAAAACAACCAATCAGGCTTAGCTAGCACGTAACTAGCCAATCACAGCAACTCCTTCCAGATCCATGTAGAGAGCTGTGTTATGTGTGTGGAGTGTAATGCTTTCGCCTTTCAGACAGGGCTTGAAGCAGGAGAGGGCCATGGCGCAGCGTATGTTATTTTATCTTTATCGTGCACTGTGTGCTTATGGTGCTTGTGAACTGGTGTGTGTTAGTGCCTGTGGGCTCTGGTGGTCCAGTGGGGCACTGGCCACATCCAGCTTCGCCCTCATCCTCTCTCTACATGGCTCTGCTCCCTTCCTCTCTGCTAGGCTCAGCGGATACAGTTCCAATACCTCCTTTGCCTACAACGGCGTATAGCAGGCAACAAAAGGAGCCAAAAGAAGGAAGAGCTTGGAGAAGAAGAGAGAGAAAAAGAAAGCACTCAATTAAAAACAGAGAGTAGAGGTTAAAAACAGGATAGCCAACGTTCGTTATCTTATTTTTGCTAAGTTAGCTTAATTTAGTTGGCTTGGTTAGATATCAACATTGCACAGGTGACTTGTTGTAGTGCTACCGTTAGCACTTGTCAAAAAGGAATAGGGCAACCTCGCATCGCTCTTCAGCTGCTTACCATAGACTGTATCAGGGAGGCTAACAGCAGGCTAGCCGCGGACGCTAATTATCTTGTAACAAACATTCCGCTCCCACTCTCGCCCTCTTGAAAATGCCTCAGATGTTGATCCTCGTCTGATTTCTGCTTTTATTTAGCACTTTCTTTTTTTCTCTCTCTCTCTCTTCTCCTTCAAGGTATTCCTTCTTTTGGCTTGTTTTGTAACCTGCTGTTGTAACGTAATACAGCTCTCTACATGGGTCTATGATTGGCTAGTTAAATGCTAGCTAAGCCTGATTGGTTGTTTGATTCAGACTGGGCCCAGTTTTAAAAAAACCTAAATACAAAGGGGCGGACCCCCACAGACACATTTTTTTTTTATAGGAACCCTTCAATTAAATATTGTTAGTGACGTGCAATGGTCAAAATTAGGTATTTCAATCAAAATAATCAAATCAAAATTGCCTACTCAGCTTTAAGGGAAGCATTCGGGACATTTAAGGAATAAAATCATGTGTTTAGGTTGGTAATTATGCTGATTTAGAGCAAATCTAGTCTAAAAGAGTAACAAGTGATCCAACTAGCCGATCATCTCACGTTTGACTGTTTTTATTTTGTACTGACTTCAGACTAACAGTTTTTTTTATGTTGAAACGTTTGGTAGAAAACGTTGTGTTGCTGTTTTTCCATATTCTGCTCCAGATGGAGTGACCCACTTACTAAGAGAGAGAGGGAGGCGCTGTGCCATTTCTGGTGACTAATACCCCCTCCACCCACACCTCAACACACACACACACACACACATACACACACACACACACACACACACACACACACACAAAACTGTATTGGTGTTTGCCGTCTTGTTGTTTCTCTGTGTTTCTGCTCTCTGATGATTCTGTTTGTTAAAAATAAAGACGTTTGTGAATAAATGAGTGTTGACAGTGAACGTCAGCACCTGTAGTTTTACATGTTTTCAGCTCAGAAACCTGCAGCCCAACACTCACTGCTGCTTCATGCCACTTTTTGGATAAAAAAAACTGTAAGACCTTTAAATCAAACAAAGGGACTTTTTACACCAAACTATTATATTTTTTTAATTCAATTCAATTAAATTTTATTTATATAGCGCCAATTCATAACAAAAGTTATCTCATTCCACTTTTCCTATAGAGCAGGTCTTGACGGTACTCTTTATAATATAATTTACAGAGACCCAACAAATCCCACCATGAGCAAGCATTTGGCGACAGTGGCAAGGAAAAACTTCCTTTAAGAGGGCAGAAACCTCAGGCAGAACCAGACTCAATGGTGGGTGCAGCTGCCATGTTAGGTTTTGGGGGGGGGGCACAATGCAAAAACCACGTAGAATTTTTTTTTTTTAATAGTAGAATAGTAATTGTAGTCTTAATATTAATAAATTAGTAATAATAGGAATGACAGCTATAGGAAAAATAATGTCAGCATCAGTAACAGAGCCAATAACAACAACTGTAGTAGCAGTTGTCAAACAGTAACCGGGGGGCAGCAGGTGACCCACAACCACAGATCCGGTCTCTGCAGCTCCGGAGGCAGAAATACCTGCTGAAAGCAACAGAAGGAGAGAGGAGAGAAACGAGAAAGCAGAAAACTACAGGAGAGAGAAGATGTTGAGTTAGTAACATGCAGTAATGGGATAAAAATGCATACAGATGGAGAGGGAGAGAAGGAGAGAGGAGAGAGGTGCATCATGGGAAGTCTCCCGGCAGTCTAGGCCTATAGCAGCATAACTAAGGGATGGTTCAGGGCTCACCCAAGCCAGCCCTAACTATAAGCTTTATCAAAGAGGAAAGACTTTAGCCCACTCTTAAATGTGGAGATGGTGTCTGCCTCTCGAACCTAAACTGGGACCTGATTCCACAGGAGAGGAGCTTGATGACTGAAGGCTCTGGCTCCCATTCTACTTTTGGAGACTCTAGGAATCACAAGTAACCCTGCATCCTGGGAGCGCAGTGTTCTAGTCGGATAATAAGGTATTATGAGATCTTTAAGATACGATGGTGCCTGACCATTGAGAGCTTTGCAGGTGAGGAGAAAGATTTTAAATTCTATTCTGGATTTTACAGGGAGCCAGTGCAGAGAAGCTAATATTGGAGAGATATGATCACTTTTCCTAGTTCTTGTCAGTACACGTGCCGCAGCATTCTGGATCAACTGGAGAGTCTTAAGGGACTTATTCGGGCAGCCTGATAATAAGGAATTGCAGTAGTCCAGCCTAGAAGTAACAAATGCATGCACAAATTTTTCAGCATCATTTTGAGACAGGATGTGCCTGATTTTTGCAATATTACATAGGTGAAAAAAGGCAGTCCTTGAAGTTTGTTTCATGTGGGAGTTAATGGATAAATCCTGATCAAAGATAATTCAGAGGTTGCTTACGGTGCTGCTGGAGGCCAGGGCAATGCCATCTAGAGCAACTATATCTTTAGATAATGTGTCTCAGAGGTGTTTGGGACCAAGTACAATAACTTCAGTTTTGTCAGAGTTTACCATCAGAAAGTTGCAGGTCATCCAGGTCTTTATGTCCTTAAGGCATGCTTGAAATGTAGTTAACTAGTTAGTTTCATCTGGCTTGATTGATAAATAATTGATTAATTGATTGATTAATAATTGGGTATCATCTGCATAGCAATGAAAGTTTATGGAGTGCTTCCTAATAATATTGCCTAGAGGAAGCATATGTAAGGTGAATAGAATCGGTCCAAGCACAGAAACTTGTGGAACTCCGTGACTAACTTTGGTGTGCACGGAGGACTCACCGTTAACATGTACAAACTGAGATCGATCTGATAGATGGGAAAGCTGACAGCTTAGTGCGGTTCCTTTAATGCCAATTACATGTTCCAGTTTCTGTAATAGGATGTGATGGTCAGTGGTGTCGAACGCAGCACTAAGATCTAACAAGACAAGTACAGAGACAAGTCCATTGTCTGATGCAATTAAAAGGTCATATGTAATTTTCACCAGTGCTGTCTCTGCTATGATGCACTCTAAATCCTGACTGAAAATCCTCAAATAAACTATTGTCATTTAGAAAGTCACACTGATTGACAACTGCTTTCTCAAGGATCTTAGAAAGAAAGGGAAGGTTAGATATAGGTCTGTAGTTGGCTAAAACTCCAGGATCAAGAGTGGGCTTTTTAAGAAGCGATTTAATTACAGCTAAAGGATTGTGGTACATAGCCTGTTGATAAAGACAGATTGATCATATCCAGTAAAGAAGTGCAAATTAAGGGTAAAACGTCTTTAAGCAGCCTAGTTGGAATGGGGTCTAAGAGACAGGTTGATGGCTTAGATGAATTAATCGTCAAAGTCAGCTGAAGAAGGTTGACACGAGTAAAGCAGCCAAAACACACATCAGGCTCTACAGCTGTTTCCAAGGTTCCTGTGTTTAAAGACAAGTCAGCACCAGTTAAAGGCCGGACTTGATGAATTTTTTCTCTAATAGTTAAAATGTATTTATTAAAGAAGCTCATGAAGTTGTTGCTACTGTGAGCTATAGGAATACATGGCTCAATAGAGCTATGACTCTCTGTCAGCCTGGCTACAGTAGTGAAAATAAACCTGGGATTGTTTTTATTTTCCTCTATTAATGATTAGTAGACTGCTCTGGCATTAGGGAGGGCTTTCCTAAATGTTCTAAGACTATCTTGCCAGACTAAATGAGATTCTTCTTCTACAATAATGGCGTGTAGTCTAGTAATAGCAGTTCAAAAGTTATTAAAATATCATCCGAAAGTGAAGGATTCTGTGGAAGGACTATTAAATGTTCGATTTCAATGCCATATACCAGAACAAGGTCGAGGGTGTGGTTAAATCAACGAGTGGCTTCATGTACACTCTGACAAAAGCCAATTGAATCTAATAATGAGATAAATGCAGTACTAAGGATATCATTTACAACATCCACATGAATAATGAAATCACCTACAATAATTACTTTATCTGTTTTAAGGACTAAAGTTGATAAAAACTCACTACTACACTGTGTTTTGGGGAGAAGAAGAAGAGCTTGAGAACAGATACGTAAATCAGATTAATGAACCTCTTTGTTTGAAGCTGACTTCAGGTCAGACCGCTGAACACACCAGCTCTGAGCCCTGCCCCCCACCTGGAGGGAAATAGTCGCCAGTCAGACATCTTCTTTCATTCCTTCTTTCTGCCTCATTAAATATTCATGAGACCCACCTGAGGCGTTGCAGAGCCCCCCTACTGCACTGAGCCGTAATGTCATACTGAGGTGACGGTGGTTTTCTTGATGTGAGCGAGTCTCTGGGGAAGAAATGATACAACATGGTGGATGTCAGTGAGGATCTGAAAGAACGAGGAGATCTGACTGCTTGACAGCAGCTGACTGACAGCACAGTCAGCTTCACCTCCTCTGTCAAAACTAATAGTGTCATCGCCTGAGCTGTCAGACCAACTGCAGCATCTGTCCTACTCCATGATCTGTTGGCTCCAGAACGTCCAGGGATGAAGATCATCCATTCACATCTTGACTCTGATCCTAGATTCAGAGGCACCACCCACATTTTCCACACCATTGTCTCTGATGTACTGCTGATACAGTATTTGCCCAATACTGCGTATAGAATATAATATACATTTATAGTGAATTTACAATATAAATTATACTTCCAAGGTGCACGGTGGCAGAGCGGCTAGAGCTCCTGCCTCCCAATAAGGAGATCGTGGGTTCGTGGGATCGATTCCCGGACCAGGCCAACATCACACAATCTCTCTGGGTGGAGTCTGCATGTCCTCCCCGTGTTACCGTGGGTTCTCTCCGGGTTCTCCGGCTTCCTCCCACCGTCCAAAGACATGCATGTGTAGGTTAATTGATAACTCTAAATTGCCCGTATTGAATGAATGTGTGAGTGAATGGTTGTCTGTCCTTGTCTGTGTCTGTGTTCGTGTTCGCCCTGCGACGAGTTGGCCACTGTCCAGGGTGTGCCCTGCCTAAGGCCCAAAGTCACTGGGATAGGCTCCAGTCACCCGCGACCCCCTAACGGGGACCAAGCGGTAGAAAATGGATGGATGGATGGATGAAATTATACTTCCCACTTATAGGACTACAAATTACAAATACTTCCCGCTTATACAACTACAAAATGTAAATACATCCCACTTTAAAGGTATGCAATTCTAATCCAATACACGTCTTTCTGTCAAATTCAGTGAATATCTCCTCACAGTCCGCTAGCTGTCTGTTCACCGTGAACGCTGAAAAAACCTCCGGTGTGTGTACTCAGCCCCGGCTCTGTGAACGGGAAACAAACAAAGAGGCTCGGACCGAGTCACAAAACACTATTCCAGCCATGATCTGTGTGTCGGTAACGTTAAATCACTTGCCCACGGACATTCAGCTGACTTTCTAGTTTGCCAAGACATACTGTTGTTGTCAGCAGCAGGAGAGTTGTGAGCGTCGCTGTCTGGAGCGGCTGTGCTGGCTCTGGGAAACCGCCTCGGCCTCTCTGGCTGTTAGCTTCGCAGCAGCCAGGGACAGGGACAGTTTGCTAACCCACAACCTAGCTAACGTTAGTTACATTACTTACCCCACCTTTAATGACTACAAACTGTAAATACTGGCTTTATGATGAAAAATTGGAAATATATCCTGGTTTTTAGAACTACAAACTGTCAATTCAATTCAAATTTATTTTTATAGCACCAATTCACAACATAAGTTATTTCATTGCACTTTCCTATAGAGCAGGTCTAGACCGTACTCTTTATAATAATGTCACACACATGCTGTGTTCATGTCATATCAGAGTAATTAGTAGTAGTAGTAGTTTAGAATAATAGTACTAAACCAAACAAACATGGATGCCTCATGTGAGCTATCTATTACCAAAGGTAATTCCATTATTACATTTAATAGATATAGTGCTCTGAATGCACAGTATGTGTAACATTCACACAACCAACTCTGTAATGATACAACTGCCATCAGTAGTCTGATGACATGAACACTCGCAAGCCATAAATATGGGAATCTTCCCCACCTCTACCATCTCTCCCATGTAACAGAATATGACATCAGTCTCAGTGAGTGACATTTCTCTGTGTTTTGCTCAGAGTGTTGATGAAGCCCTCTGATTGGTCTACTTGTCCTCTCTCTCCTTTACTCTTTCTCTCTCTCCGTTGATGTTGTTGACTGACTCAAACAATGACTGCCTGTTACATAACCACACACACACACACACACAGAGAGAGAGAGAGAGAGAGAGAGTGAAAGTTTTCAGCTCTTTGTTTGGTGTTTGGGTTTGATGTTACTATGGCAACGCTGACTAGAAACAAAAACAGAGGTAGAAAACAAAAAGACAAGCATGACAGGAGACTGTAAAACACATCTGTAAACATTCATAAACTGAACCAATTATTTCTTCAGTCAGAGAAGGAGCTTGTTTCGTTGTTTATGTGACTGAACACTTTTTCACCACCTTTCACAGTGCATGCTGCAATGATGATGATAACAATGAATAAATGGAAATCATTCATTCATTTAGTTGAATGAATGATTTCCATGACTGGAGCAAAGAACAGTCAGATTCAGTGAATGAATGACTGAATCTGTGAGAATAGAAGTGAAGCTCCCTGTGTGAAAGTAAACTGATCTCACTGGTGAAAAGCAGAGTTCAGAGCTGATGTGTTATGCAACCAAATGTTTGTCTGTTCTCTGAAGAAAACAGTTTCTGCTTCAAAGCCAAAACACAAACTGAGCAGATCTGACCAGAAAAACACAGTGAAGATTTAAGAAAATCATTTTTCTAATCAGTGTTGTCCTGAACCTGTTGGAGAGATGATGGAGGGATGATGGAGGTGTGCAGGGATGGAGGAATGTATTATTGGCTCTGTAGTTGTTTGAGGGTGACTCAGATGCTCCACCCACAGACGCACTGAGTCACCATGAACCGCCAAGTACTCCGTGTGTGTGTGCGTGTGTGTGTGTGATGTACCTGATTTAAATGTCAGTAAAGTGAGAATCTGACGCTCTCTCACAGTTTTTTTTCTTCATCTTCTGATTGGACGATGTGACTCTGAGAGGTTACAGCAAGAACACACACTTAAATGATCTGAAACATAATGAGGCACAAACTCGTTGCTGTTGTAAAGTGAAGCATCCTAGTTTTCTTTCTTAAGAATCATAAGACTCCATTTCCCAGAAACCCTGCTGGTTGTTTTTAGTCATTGCTAATTTCTGCAAGATTTCTGACCTTTGGAATGAAAAGGGATTTATGATCTCCCCTCTAGCAGCAGTCAGCTGAAACAGTTAGTTGATTAACAAATCCGTCTATCAACAGAAAAACAATTCTGATAATGAATTAATCATTTCTGTCATTAATAGAGCAAAAAGCCCTAAATATTCTCTGGTTCTCAAGTGTGGATTTACCTGCTTTTTTCTGTGTTACATTTTTCACTGTTTTCTGACTGCACTCTCAGAACAACTAGTCACAAACTATTCAACACCTTAATATCTCTGCTGCTACACCCTAAATCAGGGTGTCCAACCCTGAATCTGCAGGTAGATGATTTTCTCACTATTAAAGTTTACCCCTAATGGGAACAGTGCTGCTGGGCCTTGGACTGAAGAATTGCTGTCAGGTCAGGTGTAAAGTACATCATTCATCTCAGTCTGTTCTTGTTCAGTGTCATCAAAGAAAATGTTTGCTCACATTTGTATGTAGATCTAAATAAAGTGAGCATCCTTGGCGTGGCACCTCATCTGGGGAAATGTGGACAGAACTCTGACAGTGGGAGTATCATCATATTACATTTCAATAAGCTCCAGCTGCATGTCCTGCTGTTCTCCTTCCACGTCAACAGAGACAGGCATATTCAAAAAGCATATTCTACTACTCAAGGGCATAACTTTGGCCTCTGTGGTCACGCTGCCTGCCCTGGTAGTGGTAGGGCCACAACATACCTCCTGTTGGGAAGAGATTTTTCTCTTTTTGTTGTTGACCAACCAACAGCTCCTGTCTTTTGTGCAGTGGCCGTTCAAAAGTGCCTGTTCCGGTACTGCTGCTTCAACGCATAGAAAACTAATACTGTTGAGGTGTGAATGAAAGCATCTAACATTCTGTTATACACAGATGTTAAGTACTGTGATAGTGAAGCTTTTCTCATTTCAAGTAGCCTACAGCCTAATGAGGGCTGCAATTAAAAATAAAGTGGATTGATCATGTTTGGCTCTCAGACTCTTTATTTTCTGTGCCTTCAGACCATTTGTATATTTGCTCAAAAGATTTGTGCTTATGTGAGACATAACTACTGGTTTTAACCTGCCGTGGGAAAAAGCCGAAATGCTGTTTTCGCTGTTCCCTTTTCTCTTAGAGCACACGCCAGAAAGACTGTTCTCTGACCCCCGGCAGCTCTGATTACAGGCTGTGCTCATGGTTTTATTATTACAGTACAAATAATCAGAAACTCTTTTTTTGGGACTCGAGGGTTTAATGAACACACACACTTTGTTATTTGACTATTATGCACGTCATTTAGCCATTTCCAGTGAGCTCCTATGCAATTTCCAAGTCATCAAATTTTATCCGGAGTAAGAATATCCACTCACACCAATCTAAATTCATTTCCAGTTTCCAGGCCTGGAATTAAGTCATTTTTAGGGCAAGGCCACTTTGGCCTTTAATAAATACAAATTTATTGGGGTGCAATAATAATAACTGATAATTACACTGTATGAAGACAAAACAGTATACAATCAACACTTAGAAGTCAGGGAATTGAAAAACAGTACTGAATTTCTTAAAACTGTACACTGAATCAAGCACATCATGTTTAATTAGTAAAGCAGTTAGCCTGATGGGCCATTGTCAATCAATACAAACTCACATTATTAGACTCTAAACCATCAATCAAACTAATAACTAACCGCAGTCAATGTCAGACAATCTCAGCATACTTCAGCAGTTACCTAGTGTTTCTGTAGTGGTGACAAAACTATAAAAAAATGTATACATACAGTAGCTCCCTGCGGGAAAATATTACACCAAACTCCCTTTAAGAAATAGGACATATTCTAGGACATTTCTAGTTAGCTATTTGCTAAACATTTAAGTGATCTGATGCTAACTACCGCACTCTTAACTGGGCTTGTGTTTAACTGTTCTGCAGCAGAAAAGAGATCAGAAAATAATAGTTACTGGATGTAACTCCAGTTCTATGAGTAGCCCTCTAATGGCTTCGCTATTGGTTAACCCCATCAAGGCTCCACCTCAGTGCCCTGAGTCAGATCTTTGCACTCGCCGCCCAATCAGGAGGTAGCAACTACATACTATAAAACGCCAGCGCACCTGCTGTTCATCTCCATTTTCTATCCAGCAACCGGAACAGAACAGAGGCCAGCTGGGCCTATAGTCACAGGGCTGTGCACGTACTCGTACGAACTGGAGTTACATCCAGTAACTACTATTTCTATTTCGTACGTACTACGTACGTATCGAGTACGTGCTGAGTCATATACATTCCCTCCCCACATGAAAACAGCCTGTGCTTCAGTGTAGTTCACGTTTTTTATTGTCACATACACAATCATACACAGTACAACGTACAGTGAAATTCTTAGGTGCGCAGGTGTTGAGTGTCAACCGACGGAGGTAACTGACAGCCGCGGTTGTCTATTTTTGGCCACGGGGGTTTAGTGCTGGCCACACATCATCTATTGTTGGCTGTTGTATGGCACTAGCTAATGCTACAAAGCTATCATTTTGCATTCACTCATTCAGAACAAACTGGGGCATCTTAGCTACCTTTCCATGTGTATGCATATGTGAGCCAGGCTTTATCGCCCAACATCAGTGTTGAACCTCACTAATGAGCTTGAGTCTGAATGGGAGCAAATCCCTGCAGCCAGATTCCAACATCTGGATGAAAGTCTTCCCATCAGCTATGAAAAACCAGTGAAGCTCCCACTGCAACAGCAGATAAAGTCCTAAAAGACACATTAAGATGGATAGTTTTTACAGCGTGGTGTTGAGGGTGTTTCCTCCACTGAAGAAGAACATCTGACCTGGAGTGTCCCTGCCTCATGCTGAGACAAGAGGTCAGGAGGTCACAGCAGACTACAACCCTCTCCCCCCTCGCTCCGTCCACACGCATCACTTCCTGCAGGCGTTTGATTTGTTTTTTTCTCTCTAAATAACAACAGCAGCTCATTCTTCAGTCTGAGGAGCAGATTTGGCTGCCGGGACGTCAGTCTGCATTAAACTGTGCTGAGTCCGATCTCATTTTAGCTCTGACCTCCAGGCTCCATCACACATCAGACAGTCTGCTTCCAAAACGCCGAGCGTCCATGTTGGAGGACGAGTCCAGTTAGCAGAGGCAGACTTCACCTTCAGGCAAACATAAAGTCCCAGAGGGTCCTGTGACAATGTTAATGAGATATAAACTGACTTCTCATTTAAACCTGTGACCCTAAAGCAGACTCACCTGCAGTGGTCCTGGAGACTCCTACTGTAGCGGGAACTACCACAGAAGCGGTTTTGAGTACTTTGGCAGGTGTTCATATGTCTGTCTGTCTGTCTGTCTGTGGACAGATATTGTTAACACGATAGCGTCGCAACCGTGCAAGATGCTGTCACGAAACGTTACAGGTGTGTAGTTGAGATCAAAATGAAGGCAGAGATGGAAGATGGGTGTGGTCCGACCCATGAGAACTGAGAACTGATGTAATAATGTAGTAATGACTGCTGAGTACTCGGGTCGGAACGTCAACATGGTGACGGGCGTCGCGGCTGGTGTGATCCCGTCGCAAGATGGCCTCCGGTTTACTTTGGAATAAACCAAAATTTAAAACATATAGTTTCATCAAAACTGAAAATTATGTGAAATTTAACCCATGCAGGAGAAAAGGTCTCTGTGTGCTCAACTGAGGCATTTTACCACATCTGGAAAGCGGGCATTGGAATTGATGAATACGATGAAGAAAAGGTGACAGTTACAAATGAAATGCACTTTGTTTTAAATTGTCTTTTATATCATTATTTCATTATTATCTTTCATTACCTAAAAATGACAGCATCAGTCAAAGACCTCTAGCAGCCATAGGAGTTGACTCTTGTCTGTTGAGAGCAAAGGAGGAAGTAGTGTGATGTTGTTGTAGACTGACAAAGTCAACAGATGGAGAAGGTCAGATTGGATGGGTGGCGCAAAAAAACTTGAGACTTTGACACAAGAGACTGCTGTTTGTTTCCCGTTTTCTACCGACAGTCACCACAATCATTTGCTAACCTTAAAATAATAACCACTTGGTAGTTTCACCATGATGACGAAGGTCCCCTAAGCTTAATGAGGTGGTTATCTTAACCCAAACTTCAACCAAGTCGCTTTTGTGCCTAAACCTAACCAAACCATAGTGTTGTCAGATCAGAGAACTGATTTGTAGCAGGTTTGGAGGACTCTTTACAGTGGCCCCCAGGGTCAAAACACAACATTTCACAAAACACCCCCACATTTCACATAATAAGACATTTCAAAAAACAAAACCACATTTCACAAAGCACAATGACATTTCACAAAACAAAACATTTCACAAAATACATTTCACGAAACACTGACATTTCACAAAAGATGACAAAAGACGACCCAACACGGCCGCCCACCATTGAGTCTGGTTCTGTCCAAGGTTTCTGCCTCTTAAAGGAAGTTTTTCCTTGCCACTGTCGCCAAGTGCTTGCTCATGGTGGGATTTGTTGGGTCTCTGTAAATAATATTAAAGAGTACGGTCTAGACCTACTCTATAGGAAAAGCGCAATGCGATAACTTCTGTTATGAATTGCTGCTATATAAATAAAACTGAATTGAATTGAACTGAATACATTTCACAGAATGCATTTCACACAAAAAACAACATTTCCCCAAACACGACATTACATCTCACAAAACATAGATATTTCACAGTACATGACATTTCACTAAACATGACATTTCAGATTACAGAAAGGCTGGGACAACACTTCTTGTTTGTGAGTGGACAGAACCCAAGTCAATTCATAGTTTATTCAGTGGATTTGTTAAGGTGGGTTGGTGCTAGATTGGATCATTCAGAGGGACGCTCTAAACTCTACGCTGCTGTAATTGGTTGTTTCGCAGTTGATGGCGCTCTGGCATGTGTCAAAGTTAACTAGAATGGTCAGCTACAGGGAAGTCCTAACTGGGCAATCGTGTAGGCCTTAGGCTTTATTGAAAAAGCTATGCCTTGACAAGTCAATTTGCCTGGTGTCATAATGTCTTCTGATTTTTGTTATAAAGCATTATGAATATTTATGAGGGCTTATAATTATAATTATACATTGCTATAAGCAATGTATAAAGCGTTATACTGTAAAACTTCAATTAAAAGCCGAGTCCCAATTAGACATAGATCCCTTTTACTGGCCGGGTGTGGCTACACGTTTTGACAAATAAATGCAGGTCTCAATTAGATGCCGGGTCTGGTTTTTATAGAAGTGCTTTGATTGCCTGTTTGAGCGAGTTCCAAGCTGCTTCGATTGCACATCCAAATATGCATGTTTAAACCTCTGGCAATATGGACGTGCTACACATCGTTAGATCGGTTAGATTCTCCACAATTCAATTGTTCAGGTCATTTTCCTCTGTAAGCCATACATTACATTACCAAGTGTGTTCATCCAGTGGCAGTTGATCATGAGGTTTTTGCTTTCATGTGCAGTGGCTGGAATAGGCTATTTGTTCAAAACTGGACGGAGCATTTAGTTTTGAGTTGCTAATTTTACTTATTCTAATTTGCACCATGGTGGCTATTTTATGTTGATTTTTCTTATTGAATTTATTGTTCCATAAGGTAAGCCACCTTAAATGAATGAAGTGAAACAATTTATTCATATTAAAGGCTAGGATGAGTTTCTTATACAGTGTTTAAAATACTTTTGTTTTAATGTTTCAATTATGTTAAAGGAGGCAAAAGCTGTTTTTTCACAGTTAACAGTGTGTTTGAAGTAATAATAATAAAAATAATAATAATAATAATTCTTGTTTTTTATACAACACTTATATATGATATATTCTATGTAATATAGAATATTTATCGATCGATGTATGACCCCAGACTTATTCAAAGATTTCAGGGTTAAGCCCCAGATCTTCACTGACCCTAGAACCGGCCCTGATTTACTCACTTACATCTCTCGGAACATAAAGCTCGTGGCTTTATGAGCTGGATGCACATGTTTTGCCTCTCAGGCTTGTATTGGTGGAGGTTGGGGCTCATACTCCTCGACCTTGTCTGCATGTTTTTCCAGGGGCTAAAATAAAATAATCCAGCTTTTGGATTGATTGTTTTGATTTACAGTTGACAATGTGTAATTATAATACTCTACTAAAGATGCTACTATTGAACATCAATCTAAGATAAGGCAGTAAAGGACAGAGCTCTGTGTAGTTCAGAAGCAAATACAACATTATGTACCATTAAGAATCAGATCTCTGTCAAGGAAAGTAAATGGTTTTAGGGTTAGTGCAGTCATAATTCAGCAGTCTCTGCAGCATTTCTACTTTTTCTTTGACAAACGTTATTATGGAACGTAGGATAACCATTATCATAATAATGTGTTATTTGCTAGATTGATGTAAAAATGTATCTAAATGCGGGAACTTTATTGTGCCCCCCCACTTCTGAGTGGGGTATAAGTTTTAAAGGTAAAGTACTTGGTGTTTGATGCTCACAACAAACTTAAGCAAATGTTGTAAGATACAAACAGAATCAGTGTATTTTTCCATATTTTGGTGAAAATCTGGTGGGTTGGTGCTAGATTGGATCATTCAGAGGGACGCTGTGTTCAGCTGGTCTCTGAAGGGGGAAGCTCTAAACTGTTTACAGCGACATTTCAATCCTATGGGAGGAGAGATACTCAAAAAGCTTTTTGGTGGATTATTCCTTTAACAAAGATTTTTTTCCAGGTTAATAAAGTACAACAATGTTTTTATTGTAAATTCCAAATTTCATATTCAGTTACAAACTACAAAACAAACCGCAGGAACACAGAGAAAATAAAACAAATTAAGACGGAGACACGAAATTGATCTAAAAGCAGAAGAGTAAATGATGAAAATAGATGAATCAGTGAAAATATTTTGTATTCATTAAACCAGTAAGATTTAATACACTGTGTGTGTGTGTGTGTGTGTGTGTGTGTGTGTGTGTGTGTGTGTGTGTGTGTTCTTCACAGCAGTGTGTGTCGATGCGTTCAGACAGCTGCCGTTTCCTCGCGGCTACACTGGTCGATGCCTGCAGATACACACGTACTTACACAGAAAACACACACACACATATTCTGCATGTGGCCTGAGTGTGTTGCAGGATGCTCAGGCACTCTGGATCTGTTCTACACTGTAAAAACACATTGTTAGACAGATCTTAAACATTTACATTAGTGACCTTGTGAGAGAATAACGCTGGATTACAGCGATGGCGATATATTTATGTGGTCCTATGCAGTGCAAGGTCTCAATCCTTCCCTGCAGTGTGAGCTAACCAGTCCAGTGTAAGGCCCGAAACATGGTCCACACAAGTACGTGAACGTAAATGACAACGCCTAGCCCAGCCGGCACAAACGCACGACCCCAGTGAATACACTCAACGTGCGCTCTTACACACCGGTGGAGTTAACAAATGTCCTCATGGCGGTAAAGAGGGGGGGAAGTGTCATAAACATTCCTGTGCATACAGTTCTCCTTAATACATCCATGATACGGACGTATTCAGCTTGAGCTTCGTCAAACTGGTCAGCCATGGTTGTTTTGAGCGGAAGTGAACGCGAAGAGAAAGGGTCAGCTTTCTCTTGTGGTTTCTTGCTATTGGCTGCAAGTAGACTGCAGCTCGCGCTTGCGTTGCGTTAAGATTTTGCGGTGACACAACGCACCGATGTGTAAAGTTGATCTTGCGTAGCTCAAAGTATCTGCATTCGCAGATCATGTTTGTGCCCAAAGAAATGAGGGACAAAACTCATAATTCTGGTTCAAAACAACACTCAGATGAACCTGATGTGATGCAAAGGTGGACGATACTCAGTAGTAGTCATGTCAAGTATATTTTATTTATATAGCTCAATATCACAAAACACAAATTTGCCTCAAGGGGTTTTACAATCTGTACAGCATACAACACCCTCTGTTTAAGAAAAACTCCCCAAAAACCCCTTTAACAGGGAAAAATGGAAGACACCTCGGGAAGAGGAGGGATCCCTCTTCCAGGATGGACAGACAGGAAATAGATGTCATTACAGACTAGACCAACATTGTAAAATTACAGTATGGACAATCATGATGACAAAATTATAGATTGTAGACATATATGAAGAATGGATCCAGGAGGACTTCCGGGTGCCAAACAGACCTGAGCCACATGACCATGTGACACCATGGAGACCTGGAATAAGATAGACTACACAGACTCACAAGAGGCAAAACTCAAGCACACCATTCACACAGGTAGGAGAAAGGAAACAAACACTGAGGGAGAGAGGTCCCAGCTCATCCGATGGTCCAGCACAGAGACGCCTGAGTGAAGAGAGGAGGAGGAGAAACAAGGGAGCGATTACAATAATCAAGTCTTGATGAAACAAAGGTGTGAATTAGGATCTCTGCATCAGCCGAGGACAGGAAAGACCTCATTTTAGTTGGATGTTGGTGAAAAAGGCCATCTTGGGGATTTCTTTAATGTGCTGATTTTAAGAGAGAGTAGGATCAAACGTAACACCAAGACTTTTGGCTGTCAAACTTTGAGAAATCACACAGTTACTGTGACTTGATCAAACTGGTGTCTACGTCGAGCTGGGCCAATGACCAGCATCTCAGTTTTATCAGAATTTAGGAGCAGGAAATTACGTGACATCCAGTTTTTCACAGCAGACAAGCAGGCCTCCAATTGAATAATTTGGGAATGATCATCTGCCTTTACAGGCACATATAGCTGAGTATCATCAGCATAGTAGAAGAAACATTCAGGGCAGATATCTCTGTCCCTGTTACGATCAACAAGGTGGACCCAAACGCAGGACACAGACCCCGGAATGTGGTAGATAGAAAAGGTTTATTGCTGGCTTTTACAGGGAATGAAGGTTGGCGGAGCAGGGGCTGAGCAAGACAGAAGGCGAGGGAGTGAGCATGGGCTGGCTGGAGTTAGCAGGCAGGCAGGCAGGAAGGAAGGGATCCTAAGACACAAAGAAACATGGTGAGAACAAGTTGACAAAACACACACGAGAAATAATTCTTAGAATACACAAATCTAAAGCAGGCCCGAACATGAAAATACCACTGTAGTTGAAACATCAATCTGGCGAAGAATGGGTGAAGAGCCGGGTTGATGTACTGCAGAAGTGATGAGCTGATAGATGGCAGGTGTGTAGGTTGAGCAGGGCTCCAGGAGCCAGGAGAGTGAAGCGCCACATCCACACTACACACACACACACACACACACACTCAGAGACAGACAGGGGAAGCTGGAAACACACGGAAAGAATCTAAGGAGGGTTTTAAGGCCCGAAACTAAATATATAAATAAATAAATGCTTAAATAAATGAATACATATATAATTATGTAATTTAATGCTTAATTGTGACCATAAATAAATAAATCACAAATTAAATGAGACATTAAATATATAAATGTTAAATGTATGTGTGTTTATTTATTTATGTATATATATATTTACACATTTGTATATTTATTTCCTTATTCATTTATCCAAACATTTACACGGACTCTGTCTTGCGATTGGTTTTTGAACTTGAATCTACTGCTCTTGCCTAATCCAAGATGGCAGCACCCGGTGCGAATCTTAATGAAATCTTGCATGCTACAATGGTAGATGTGTTGGCTGTAGCTGTACAGATGGAGACAAATGCCAGTTCCTATGTCTTTTTAGATCAGACTGAGGGCTTCACTGAACGAACTGGAACAATATCAGCCCTGACTGACACAGAAATGAATGAAGCTGTGTTCACGATCCTCGCAGAGACAGTACTGCAACTGAGGCTGCAGGGTGAGGACGGAGCGCTGCAACGCCAACGCTGGTCAACTGGCCGGCCTTCCTTTGACAGTGCAAACTCATAGCTCGATCAAAGAGAGCTCGATCGGCTGGTTGAGCCTGCTGGGTCTGAAATACTGTTCAGTCACCAATCAGAGGCTTTAACCCGCCCCCTGACTTTTGATGGATGAATGTGACACATTCATTTATTTCGCTACAGCAAGTTACACTATGGATAATTGAAAGTATAAATACATTTATAAATAGATAAACAAATGTGTGAATAAATGAATAAGTTAATTCATTAATATACGAATGAATAAATAAATATACACGTGTACATATAAATAAATAAATACACAAATATATTTAACATTTATATATTTAATGTCTCATTTAATTTGTGATTTATTTATTTATGGTGACAAAAAGCAATAAAGGGACAGTTCACCCCAAAATCAATGCGTCCGGGTCCCACGGGACATTTTAATGTCATGATATGTTGAAAGCACATCAAGAATTAAGCTGCATCATGTCCTTTCTTAAAGTATTCTCTTATAATTTCAATCTCCTCTTCCATCCTTTCAAACTCAGTTTAAGATTTGTGCAAAGACACTGCTGAGAGTAGTAGGCTAGGCTAGGCTAGGCTAGGCTACACAAACAGGAAATGATACTGAACTGTCGCCAGGGACTTGGGTTCTGTCCAATGAGAAACGAGAAGTGTTGTCCCTCCTTTTCCGTAATCTGAAATGTTGTGTTTTCTTAAATGTCATTGAGTTTTGACCCTCAGGGCTATCGTACATATCTACATTGTAGCAGAAAGACTAAAAAGGGAGATAAAAATAAGAAATAATCACTTAAAAACACCAACAGTGTGTGGACAGATGAATTTGTTCATCCAGGATAGAAGCAGAAATGTCAGATTGGTGGGAAGCACAAATGAAATGACTGCAAACAGCTATCGTGGCTCTGTCCAAAGGTTAACATATCCACCTACCAGCACCTCGAAATGTCACTAATTAACATGTTGTGTCTTGTTTGTTGAATCCATGCAAAAACTGAAAAGAAAATTGGAAAAAAGCAATTTCCCAAAATGGAGAACTTTTCCTTTAACCCTTTTGGCTTAATGTATGTCTCAGACCATGACATTTTAATTGTAGAAACCTATAAACAAACAAAAAAGGGGGTCAGACATAGGCGTCCACTGACCACTTTGATATTTAGATTTACTAATCAAAGCTGTGCAATTATTAAACAGAATGACCACAGAATGGATCCGTCCGAGTTTCACATCAGGAGGAGGATTCAGACTAAAATATTTGAACTAGCCCTTAATGTTTTGTGAAACTTAAAGTGAGATTTTAGGGAAACTGGGGTCTCATTGTCACTGTGAGTGGGGACACTGGTGCCCATAAAGTCAAATAATGAAAATGTAAAATAAAGGTCTGTACTATGGGCTTTAAGGTCACTTTGAGAGTCAGATAAAAACTCATTAAATCTCTGCAGAGAAAACTGAAAATATTAACAGGTTCTCCTGTGTGGAGATATGAGGTTTCTGTCTCTGTCATTAGCATTAGTGTCGGTCTGAACGCAGCACATTAGCTACAGGTTATACTGCGCTATAATTAATCCTCTTCACGCTCATCTATAATTCATGGAGGTGTTTTTTTCTTGGATTTGGAAGAGAGAGAGGAGCTTATTTAAATTTTACACAGTTTGATGAAAATAAGGTGGTGGTATGGGCTGGCTCTGTCTGTAAATAACTAACTTTTAATGTTTAATTTTGGTTTTGATCTCAATGTTTTCCGCCACTGCATGTCTCTGGCCTGTGGGGGAAACATTATTTTAACCTTTAATCCTCCAGAAGACAGAAAACCAGTAAAAACCAGTACAACTCAGAATAACAGAAAGTACAAGAATCAGCCTGATGATATTGAGATTTGATTCTGATTCAAGATGCAAAAAGTCCTCTCTGTTCAATCCCTTGTTTTGTCCTCATACATATTTAACATCAAAAAACCTTTTTAGAAATTTAAATGAACACAAACCTTCATTTCACATTAATCTGATGACTGTAAAATGAAGTTGGCTTAAATTTTTTAGAGAATTAAATCTGTTTTATATAAATGAATAAAATAGAAGATAAACCTTTTGATTGAGCAAGGCTAGCAGTTTCTCCCCCTGCTTCCAATCTTTGTGCTTAGCTAAGCTAAACACGTCCTGCATCCATCTCTATACTGGATGCCCAGAGATGAAACTGCTAGCCTAGCTCCATCAAAAGGTTTACATTCTATTTTTGCATTACAATTGACATAAAACAGATTTAATTCAGATTGTCATTTTGTCTGTAAATTGTCTGTAAGTGTTGGAAGCGACCTCCCTCCTCTTGTGGAGCAGAGTAAGCCACTGTGTGTGTTTTCGCTGGCATTAAAATGAACAGGATTGCAGTGCAATGGTTACAACGTCGCCGGTTTGATTCCAGCCAACAACCATTTCGTGCCTTGTGCATTCTAGATATGGATCTAAAATCTCGCACATGCAAGATAATATTTTTCGCACACAAGATATAGGGGGCAAGTGGACAGGGAGCTGAGGAACGAAGGGCTGGACGAGGGCAGAGTAAGAAACCTCAGGCTGACGGCCTGTTGGCAGGACTGAGGGCAGGTGGGGAGCAGAAGACCTCAGGCGGATGACCTGGAGGCAGGGCAGAGGTCAAGCAAGAGACCTCAGGTGAACAGTCTGGGGGCTGGGCTGAAGGGCTGAGCAAGGACGACCACTCAGGTGGTTCCCACAATTGAGAACGACTTCCGGATGGGAGCCGAAACGTCTTGATTCTGAAAACAGCGTCCAGACGACTACGACTGAAACCTTTTCTACGATGGAACAGGCCTGGACGAATGAGGGACTACACCGTCTTAAACACTCAGGAGGACGACAAAATGTGCGGAACCACTCAGGAGGCCGGCGGGGAAGGTGGAGCTGGTGGCTGGCTACATAGATGGGACCACTTTGAAGGCCAGCAACATGGCTCTAGGTCAGGATTGGGACCCAGCAGCTGGAGTGCAGTACCAGAAACCAGCGGCCCGAGATCCGAGCAGGAGACCGGGCCGCCGGCGACAGCTAGGAGACAGGCAGGTGAGCCAGTGGTGCCAGGACACCAGGAGGCTGATGCAGAACAGGAGGGGTTGCAGCTCAGCAGGATCAGGAGACTGCCGCAGCTCAACGGTAACAGGAGGCAGCTGCGACGGGCAAGCAGGAACAGGAGGCGGCTGTGGCCCAACCGAGACAGGACACGGTTGCGGCCCAATCGGGACAGGACATGGTTGCGGCCCAAATGAGACTGGAGACTGCTACGACCCAGCAGGGACTGGAGACTGCTGTTACCCAGCAGAAACAGGTGTCGGACGGTCCGCCAACTGGGAAATAGGAGGAGGAGTGGGCAAATCCATTAACTTGTGAGCACTAGAAAGTGATACAACGTCTTGCACACACAAGATAAAAAATTAAAAAATGATCATCTTTCAGGACCACAACGTTGTTGTTGTCTCTGTACAGACAGATTTAATGACCAGAATGTATCTTTGAATTATCAAATGTGTAATTGAGAAAATAATACATCATTTTACATCCTGGATCCTGTAATTAATAAAACTTCAAGTTAATAATTGTCTTTTTCTAAATGATTGTTTTAGAAATCAAACCCTGATGCTTTTCTTTTCTTCTTGAAGCCCCTGGGAGCAGATCAGAGTCTAATCAACATGGATGTTTAAAAGAATCACTCTCAGAAATGCTCCAACATCCTTCTGCTCTGCGTTACAGAGCTGTGAGTCACTCCACTAAAGGAACCCAGCGAGGGATGAAAGTGGTATTAGTGCCGGTTAATTCGTCCTGACAGTTGGAAATGTTAAATCCTGCAGGGGGCTCAGCTTAGCGCGCTCGCTCTCTGGCTAAGTAGGTTAAATACAAACCAGTGTGATCAATCTGCAGACACTAAATAAATCCACGCAGCCGAGCCAAACACCGGCTGGAAACTTGTGAGGTGGAAACAGAAGGAAAGTGAAGGAGTAGAACCACCAATAGAACCACAGAGGAGCCCTGGAGCAAGGCACTAAACCAGCAGCTACCCAGGGGCAACCAACAGAGGCAAAGATGGATTACTAACCAGAACAATGGGGCCAGTACCCAGGAGCCTCTGACCACCAGGAGCATCTGAGAGGAAAGAGGAAGTAGGAAAGGAGTGTTACAAGTACTATGAAAGAAAAAAAGATACAATGGGAAGAAAGGCCAGTAAGGGAGGAATGAATTACAGGGGGAAAGGAGTGAAGACAGAAGGAAAGAAGAGGCAGAAACGAGGAACAAAGGGAACCAGAAAAGTGCAGTTCTTTGGGGATGTGTTGTCCCGGCCTTTTAACTTCTTTTGAACTTTGCCACAGCAACAGGACTTAAATGTGAAACAGTCCAAATCATCCATGTCAGCTTATTTATTTTCACTTTTAACAAACGAAAACACTGGGCAACATTACAGAGTCTACTGTGAGGTGAAAGACAATCCAGTCACCTAGAAATTACGTTTCTATATGACTAAATTGTTTTCCAAATTACGTTGGGATGTAATCACTTCCTGGATTATACGGCGGCAACCATTTTTTTCAAGTTAATGAAGCGCTAAATTTCTGAACAGCACTGGAGTCGCAGTAATGTGGTTGGAGTGGATCAGTTACCAGCTAGGCAACAAAAGCGCTTTGGTTAACACTATGTCTACAAAGGATGTGTAACGCACATTAGCAGAGCAACAGCAGCTTCAGTCCTCCGTCACTGTCTGCACAGGATGCGTTCAGGCACATTATTGAGTGTAGGTCACCCACATTTGGCAAAAGTGCTGAGAGGCCAACGCACAATCACTGTATAGTTACGTGCATGAAACGGAAGAAAACAGACTTGGAAGTGTAAAAATGTGAGGCCGAAGTAGACAGCTGTAATGATTCAAATAGGAGCGTATGTGTTCCGTCAGGCTCGTGTGACACGGAGGACTGAAAAACACAGCTGAAACACTCTCTGTATAGACACATTAGGAAAAGATCATGGTTCGGGTTAAATGTTGATGTGTCACCAGTCACATACCTGTGTGGCTTATTCACATTCACATTCATATACCGAATTATTATTGAACCCATCCTCCCGTACTGCGCCACCTGCAATTTCACCATGCTCACCCTCACCAGTAGAAACAAGCTCCTGAAAATCACCAACATATCTTCTAACACAATTGGTCTCCCCACTCCCAACTGCCAGAACTCATTGACACTGCCACCACTTGCAAAGCCCTGAATATAGCACATGACCCCTGCCCCCCCCCTCAACCCATGCTTCACCCTCCTCCCCTCTGGCCGCTTATAGAAGACAACCAGTCTGCAAAAAAAACACACTTTGGGAGGAGTTTTGTGCCCTCGGCTATACTTGCTTTAAATAGTGTGGGCACACTGTAATAGACTTGTGTTGTAATGTTTCTTGTTTGTATATACCTTATTTTGTACAGACTGTGAAAACACATTTCCTCCATAGAGGACAATAAAGAATGAATCTGAAATCTTGAGAGTTGTTAAGGCTTGGTCACACTGGCTTTTAAAACGGCAAAATTCTGCATTGAAATCAGAACATTCAACGGAATTGCAGCAATCAGCGGACGGAGTGAACGTCTCTGTCGGGAGTAGAAATTGCTCCGCAGAAGAGGCGTGCTTTTTAGACGTGTGAGACAGGAGTCGATGGTACAAATATGTTTGGATAAACTGTGTGTGCTTATTATATCATTAGCGACAAAGCTAACGAGCTTGCTAACTGACAGTCAGCAAGCTAGCTAGCTCAGAGAACTATTGTGACCATGGTTGTGATTGACTAGTGCTACAGCCTGCTATAGCCTGTTGGCTATGTTAGCCATTAGCTCGGAAACTACAGGAATTCACCAGCTAGCCCTGCATGTAGGGGCGGCTGTGGCTTAGTGGGAGAGCGGGTCGTCAGCTTCCCCCAGCCCGCATGTCGAAGTGTCCTTGGGCAAGACACTGAACCCCAAACAGCTCCCGAGGGCTGTGCCTTGGGTGTGTGAGTGCGTGTGAATGATTGACTTTCTTTGAACTGATGGCACCATGAATGATATGTATGATATGTGTATGATATGTAGTTGAAGCGCTTTGAGTAGTCAGAAGAGACTAGAAAGGTGCTACATAAGTACAGTCCATTTACCATGTAGTCACTATCCCCGAGCTTCTAGCACCATCAGCACTTTCTGGTGTGACCAGGCCTTTAAAGAGGAAGCACACCCGCGTAACATTTTAACACGATCTTGGGAATTCATCGACAACTCTTTAAACTTTACTTTCTTTTCTCTGATGGCGTGCATCCGTTCTTGTAAATGCAAACATCTCGAAAGGGATGCTTTGCTGTTTCATTCACAGGTGAAGCATTAAGCCAAAGGTTTGGATGAATGAAATGCAGATAGTGCAAACACTAGCAAGTGCCTATAGACAGAAGTGGATCAATATATCTGCAGAATGAGGAGTATGTGCAGAATATACAGAATGAACAGGACATCAGTGGGGTAGTACAGCAGAAAGGATGTGAAAGTGGACAGTGGACCTGGGAGTAGTATGGTAGAGAGCATGTCAGATACATTATGTACGTATAAACAACAGGCAATTATGTAGTGTACAATGCAGAAAGAAAGAAATATGTACTGGGGAATATCGTTAGTGTAGATTAAATATGTATTAAACATAGATTAATACAGTATACTAATATAGATACTAGTGTTTTATTATATCTGTGATGAGGAATAAATAAAGTATACTACTTAAATATACTTCTGAAACTGTTTGAACAGGTTGCCTCAATCGCGTATCAGCTAATTAAAACGTTACTTAAGGCTGTGCTTGAAATGTCCTGGTTCCTACCACGTCTGAGGTCACCGAACGTTCCCGCTGGACTGAGACAGGTGAGGCGCAATAATCCTTCAAATGGCACCACGGCACAGTCTGTCCACACAGACTCGAAAGGGGAGTAAAAGGTAAAAGTGAAGCAGTTATGTGCAGAATGAAAAAGCTCAAAGGTCAGGTCTGGTTTCCAACAGTCACACAGCAGGCCTTTAGCTGTTAAATAGTCTTTAAAAAGATCAATATTTGATTTCAACACAACCATTTTGTTATTTATTTCAGTTCAGTTCAGCTTGAGCTTCGTTCTGGATCGACCTCTTGACGTTCATCTCGCGACCCGCTCGGCTGGGCCTGGCAGCGTGGTCAGACGGTGCGACGGGCGGACGTTGGAGGGAAAGGCCCTGCAGCTGCTCTGCTGCATGAGATTACAGAGAAAAACACGGGCAGGAAATTTATGCTGCTGCCTCTTTGTGTTCACGCTGTGAGAGAACAAGCTGAGCGGAAACTGATCGGATCTGATCAGAGCCACGCTCAGGACGAGGCCAGCGGTGCAGGGCTGACTCTGAGTGTGTGGGGGGGGGCACGTTCACGGAGCCATAAACTAATTTCATCCAGAGTCGTGGTCGCAGCCCGTCTAAAAATACTAACGCCTTACATGTTGTTTTATCTTCAAACTGGAGGTCAGAATCAGACTCAGCAGCAGCTTTCAGGAGCCGTCCTACATTTAGAAAAACTGTGTTTGTTTTCTTTTTCTTTTTGTGTCGGAATGTTCTGGATTCTGTCATGTAACTGGATTCCTTTTGTGCCTTTCATTAAAACCTTTCGATGAATGACTTTTTCAATATTGACTATGAAAATCAGAGAATATCAAAGAGTTTTCAGGCTCAGTGTGTTTCATTCAGGAGGTCAAAGGTTATCGCTGAGCCGCTCGGCTGCGACCGCTGAGCTGCGATTAGTCAGTCAAGGTTGAAAATGATATTTAGAGAAAAACTTCGGGCGAAAAGCTGAAAACAAATAGTTGCTCATCATCACTAATGAGGTCAGACCAGCAAAATCGTGACAACACGTCAATAAAACAGGACAGAGATAAAACTGACAGAAATCCATTTTAAAGGACCAGACCTGTGTTTCTCCATGTTTTACATCCCGCTGAGCACTTTACACTGTCACACCAGGCAGACGCGAGTCATGCGCACTATCAGGACTACATTTAGTGAAAAATCCTAAACCTTCGTCAGGCATCACACTCACAATAAGAAACAACAGCTTCGTGTGTGTACAACCGCACACCATCCTCCATCAGTGACTGATGACTACACACTCAATGACACGAGCCATACATCCGTCTCCGGGCTGAGCTTCTGATTGGTTGTTGTGGCTCCAGTTTAATGCCTGATGAAGGTCAATAAATGAAAGTTGCTCTTTAAATAAACTTAGTTTGTACGCTAGATGGCAAAATAAAACAAACGTAACGGTCTTTCTTTCATCGTTTCGTTCAGCCAGCAGCCTAACACGGCCTGGGTGGAGCTCAGGGAGACTGAAGAAACAGCAACATTCAGATGAGTGTGATAGGCTGAGACACCTGTCAATCGGAACAAACACCCCCCCACTTTAAGCTTGATGGAACATTTCTTCTGAAAATCTGCCCTCAGACGCAGAAGAAGGGAAACGATCTCCGGAGAGCTGAGAGGGTAAAACCGAATCTGACTCTTGTAGAAAGAATTTGGGTTTTCAGAGGTTTCTTCACAAAGTGCAGCTGAACACACTTGAGCTCTGACTGAGCTGAGGAGACTTCTGATTGGTCAGGGCATCGCCTTCACTTCCTGCAAACGTGATGTTTGCAGTTTGTGCAGTTTGTCTTGTAGCCTGAATTAAATCTGACAAATCCCGAACAAATGAGTGACTGACACAGATGCGAGTGTGCGTGTGTTGTTGACATACATATTCAGTGTTGATTTGTTACACTGTCTGTACCTACAGATTATTATTAGCCACAAGGCTTAGGATGACACACACACACACACACACACACACACATGAATTATTCATTATTTCTGTTCACATATATTAACATTAATCCTAAAACTAACTAAGTAAACATCAGTTAGATTGCTGTTTTGGGTTCTTGTCTCTAATTGCCTTTAATTTTTTGCAGCCCCCTTTGATTTATTTCATATTAACTTCTTTTTCTTTCCAGCTTTTGTTTTTTTTACAGTGTAATTACTTTAGAAAACAAAAGAGAACATTTACAAAAAACCAAACAGACAGAAAAGAATCTGAGAGCTGGCGACCAAACATGGCAGCTGTAAACGACGTGTGCCTGTGTGGACTGAACACTGATAGAAATGACGACACTGAGACCCAAGTTGGAACAAACTGTCATCTTCCTTTAAAATACAAAAGACAAACAAACGTGGGATTTTAGCCCCGCTCAGTCTCGGAGTCTTCTTGTCATCCGCACACTGCTGTAGACCGGCAGAGTCATACCAGGGACTAAAAGTCCGGATCTGCTTCGATTTTGACCATTCTTTTCTCTTGTCTCTTGCAAGAGCCCCAGCTTTATGGACGCGCGATACTAAATCGCTGCCGTGGCCCTCATTAAAGGGGCCCACTTCTCAGCATGTTGCTGAATGCTCAGTGACTCGACGAATGATCACATTATTATTGCCAGCAAGGGGGAAAATGTTTGTATTGACTGATCTGACACGAGAAGAATCTGCTCAACGGCTTTCCATTGGCTCATTCCCAGTGTTTCCTGGATTTTCTTTTCTTTGTGCCTGAGAGAGATAATACACTGATCTTAATAAGACAGAACCAGATCAATGTCTCTGCGTATTTAAACCTTGTGCTGCCTTCAGTTCAGATTTGAGTCGTGCTGGAAGCGTTTAAGAAACGTTACAGATCCCGCCTCGTCAGATGGCTGCCGTGACTTATTTAGCGATTATTCAGACATGACACCGACATGTAAAATGACCGGAACATTAATGTAACCAGGTCTGAACGGGGCTCTGCAGGTCAGTCATTAATGTTGAGTAATGTGAAAGGTTTGTATGAACGCAGCAGCTATGATCAGCCGACAAACACAAAACGTCAAATATGAAAGATTTCAACACGTCTGTCGATGAGGCAGCCCTTGAAGGCGTGGAGATGTCGGGTGTTCAGAGAGTGTCGTGGTGTTAAAGTCAGACTTTGCTGCCTGTTTTCTTCAAACTTTCTCATGACATCAGGCAGGAATTAAACTGTCAGACGTGACTCAGACCAGCAGCACACACACACACACACACACACACACACACACACACACACAGGAGGTGGAACCACATTGTTATGGTAACGCTGTGTAACAGCAACACCCTTTAACCCCAGAGGAGTGATGTCACATGGTCACCACCCAGGAGTGCGTCATGGCGACACCGACACAATAACAGATTTCTGTTTACTGAGCTGATAAATACTCTGACACACACTGAACCACGACTAGAAATGTGTGGAAGTTTCTTAAAGACGAAACTACTGAACGAGCTGCAAATACTGAGTTCCAAGCTGTGGTGGATTCGTGAGGCCAGAGCGAGTTTTAAGCTCCGAGTCCTGATTTTCAGTCTAGCAAACACCGAAATCTAGCAGTTAACTAATTATAATGAAGTTTCCATAATAATGGTAATATAACAATAGAAATCGAAATGCTATGTAAAGCTATGTATTGTTGATGATAGATGGTGTTGTATTTGCAGCTTTACTACAAAGACCCCTTTGTTTTGGCGATCCAGTCGATGCTCACTGCAGCGTGTGTTCAGGAGTATATTAAATACGAATATTTGACCAGAATTGTGGAGATGGCCTGACCCTGCCAAGCTGCATTCGGCCCCAACAACCTCCAGACAGGGCGGACTGTATGTCGCCTGAGAGGAGAAGCCCCGCGCACTGAGTTCATTGCTCTGACTGAAGGTGACTCAGAAGAGCGTTACATTTTCATTATCTCCTATCTTCTCGACTCAAGATTTTGGCAAATGGACGGATTCAGGATTTTGAAAAGGGAGGGGGGCGCGTGTCCCCCCATGCCTAGTGGAAATTTAGGCGGTGGTGGCCTACAGGGTCGGAGAGGCGAGCTTGTGACCGAGCTGGACCGGCAGGATAAACCTGGGTGGCTGCACTGAACGTGACACCTCGCTGAATAAATACCGGGACTGGTTTTTTCTGCGCGTGCACATTAGTTAGGTCACTGTGGAGTGCTCATTACTAATTAGTGCAATTTGGTGCTTTGTTTGCAGCAATCTTAAAGATTGGAAGTCAGAGCCTTAAAGAGCTTGAACTAACAACATTAATAGAATTATTAGAACCATTAGATATGTATTTCATGTTATTGATCCGGTATCATCATATTCTACAGTCTGACATCTGGTTTTGGTATCCTCAGGCAGCTGCTTTGCTCAGCAGCACCTCGGCAGCCTCACCGTTTCATTCGCCCTCTCCCTCCTCTCTGCTCACAGTTAAAGCCTGTTTCCTCCCTCCCCCGCCCTGTTTCCTCCCCCGAGGCGTTTTTTAGGGGTTTTGAGGATCATTGGCAGAGAGATCAGACAGTATTATAGATCTGCTACACGCTGCCAGGCAAATGTTAGATTTATGGCAGTGTTTATATTTATATACATCATCATCATTATCATCATGTTCATCCCGCTAACCTCCATTTACTCCGAGTCCTCGGCGCGGTGCTCCAGGCTGCATGCTGAGTCCAGACTGAAGAGAATAAAAAGTGAAGCTGTGTAGTTTCTATCTGGGTCAGAGGATGATTCACATGAGCCGAGTCTGAACGGAAGAGAAGAGACTCTGATGTGCACACGCTGCCCATCTTTAACCTCTGGGACCCTGATTTCCCCCTTAAATGTACCCTTAAGTGGCATTCAGTGTCTGACAGTGTCACATACAAAATGTATGAACACACAGAACTGTACATATTAAATAATGGACAATATTCTGTATGTTTACATATATAGACATACATTTTAATATAGAACACTAAAATATGTGCTAATAGCAGAAACATTCATTATGAACAATATATATGTGCAACATTAAACCATACAGTCAACATTTGACATATTACATTACTTAACATAGGTATGTACATACGTCGTTTTCAGCTTATTTATCAAAATATTATCCAAGACGTGTTTTCTATTACACAGAGGTGAAGGAACCTCTCCAGGAGAAGGTGTTAGTACCGATCTTGTTGCAGCTCTTCACTGAAGCTACAAGGCTGCAGGCCTCGATGGCGTTAGCCCCGGGGTGCTAAAAGCCTGCGCCCCCCAGCTATGTGGAGTCCTTTAACATGTCTTCAACCTGAGCCTGAGTCTTCAAAGGGTCCCTGTTCTGTGGAAGACATCTTGCCTCCTTCCTCTGCCGAAGACGCCGCGTCCCAGTGGCTCCAAGGACTACAGACCGGTGGCACTGACCTCCCACATAATGAAGACCCTGGAGAGACTGGTGCTGGAACAGCTGCGGCCCATGGTCAGACCCCTCCTGGACCCCCTTCAGTTCGCCTACCAGCCCCGGCTGAACCGCATCCACACCCACCTGGACAAGCCGGCAAGCGCGGTGAGGATCATGTTTTTTGACTTCTCCAGTGCTTTCAACACCATCCGGCCAGCCCTGCTGGGGGAGAAGCTGGCAGCGATGCAGGTGGATGCCCCCCTTGTGTCCTGGATTGTGGACTACCTGACTGGTAGACCACAGCACGTGCGTCTGCAGCACTGTGTGTCGGACAGCGTGGTCAGCAACACTGGGGCCCCTCAGGGGACTGTCCTCTCTCCCTTCCTCTTCACCATCTACACCACGGACTTCAGCCACCACACAGAGTCCTGCCACCTTCAGAAGGTTTCTGAGGACTCTGCTGTGGTGGGATGTATCAGCGGTGGTGATGAGACGGAGTTCAGGGCTGTGGTGGGGAACTTTGTCTCATGGTGTGAGCAGAACCATCTGCAGCTCAATGTGACAGTCTAAGGTGCTGGTTGTGGATCTATGAAGGGCCAAGGCACCAGTGACCCCGGTTTCCATCCAGGGGGTCAGTGTGGACACTGTAGAGGACTACAAGTACCTGGGAGTACACATGGACAATAAACTGGACTGGACCAAGAACACTCAGGCTGTTTACAGGAAGGGCCAGAGCCGCCTCTGTTTCCTGAGGAGGCTGAGGTCCTTCAACATCTGCCGGACGATGCTGAGGATGTTTTATGAGTCTGTGGTGGCCAGTGCTGTCCTGTATGCTGTTGCATGCTGGGGCAGCAGGCTGAGGGTAGCGGACGCCAACAGACTCAACAAACTGATCCGTAAGGCCGGTGGCATTGTGGGGGTGGAGCTGGACTCGGTGACTGGTGGTGGTGTCAGAGAGGAGGATGCTGGCCAAACCACATGCCATCTTGGACAGTGTCTCCCACCCGCTCCATGACGTGCTGGTCAAACAAAGGAGCGCCTTCAGAGGAAGACTCATCCCCCCACAATGCACCACAGAGCGCCACAGGAAGTCATTCCTGCCTGTGGCCATCAGACTCTTTAACTCCTCCCTCTAAGTGTCAGTCTGTATGACCTGAAGTCATTAAACTGGACATCGATCATTAACACTTAACTTGACAGTACTCATTATTGCACTATTACTTATTACTTATATTATTACATTGTATTATACCGTACATAATTAACCTCTAAATCCATTTTGTACTTAATTGATCTGACCTGTATTATAGTGTGTTATATTTTGATTTGCTTAGTCCTTCTCTTCCTGTGTGCATTGACGTGACAGTGAGCTGCTGTAACTAAAAGAGTTTCCCCTCGGGGATCAATAAAGGATTTCTGATCCTGATTCTGATGTTTACACTGAGTGAAATATTCAGACCCAAGACTTTTTATGGCTTCAACATTCCACATGTCCTGTGCATCCTTTAGACACACCGTTATTCTGTGGTGAATAGATTTAATTTTTTTGGCACATAAATGTATGTAAGTACATGTTCCATATTTTAAAAAGGTTCTTTACCCATTTTCTTCTTCCTGGTAAGTTGTTTTTTGTATTTCTGTAAAAAACTGTACAGTATCTTGTTATTTATATTGTTTTACCTTTGTTTTTCTTTGGTTGCTGGTGGCGGCAGCAGCAGCAGCAGCAGCAGCAGAGCATGCTGGGAGCAGCAGGTCATCCAGGTGTTGTTTGATCAGAGTGGTCAGACTGCAGCCTGAGGAGCGTTACCGTTCGGACAGGACGACCTTGATGCTAGGCCGGGGGTGGGGCGGAGCTTCAGCCCAAACACGTCCACCTGGATCAGATTCAGCCCCGCAGAGGTCTGTTCACCTGAGGAGGGTCGAGGTCGGGGAGGAGGGGAAGTCTGCTGTCCAAACTGAAACTCAGCTGAGACACGCTGAAGCCTAAAGTGTCCCCTAGAGGCTGCAGTCTTTATTACAGCCGCAATCTGAAAGAAAAGCTGCCAGAAATGCATCACGATGATTTATTTGTACAGTCTCACCAGCAGTGGAGCTAGAAATGTGAAGTTTGCCCTGAGGGTGGCGCTAGAGGAAAGCTCATGGGGTCATCCTCTGGGGAACAGGAACGGGGTCAAGAAAATGTGTATCGTTTATTTGGATCCCCATTAGTTGTTACTTTGGCAAGAACTATTCCTTGGCTCCATATAAAAAGCACAATCTAATCCACAAATGTTTCCACATCAGGGGTTCCCGACCGGGAGTCAGGACCCCTCACAGAGTCCCAAGATAAATCTGAGGGGTCACGAGGTAATCAAAGGGATACAAAATAAAAAATATTTACACAAAATTACACCAAATTGTATTTATTTTCTCTGACATTTGTCTAAGTTTTGCTTTTTCTTGCAAATCCTGGACATTTTCACGTCTTCAGGCCAAAATGGTTGGGGGCAAAACAAGAAGAGCCAAACCAAACACACAACACGACCACCACCTTCGTTTGTGTAGCACACTTCCTGCTGCTTAGTGTACTTCAAAGTGCGGTGTGTGTACCTAGTGTACTGCATGTTGGCATTTCTTATAAGGGGGGCACACTTTCTACTCTCTGGTGGTGCACTGCTCTCTGACATACAGCTCTGTACCGCCACCTGCTGGCCACACGTATCACTGCTGTTTTTCATGTGTTGCGTGACTTCACGGAGTTTAACAACCAGGGAGAAGCGGATGCTTTCACATGGACTGGTAATGTCATAGCAGAGTTACAATTTGAAATGTTTTTTTAACTCTACCTCTTCCATTCAATATTCAAACTTAATTTACAATCCAAATCAGAAAGTTCCCTTGGTTGGTGTTCCAAGTGTACTAAGACTATAAAAACTACATAAAAGTAAAGCACAGTGACAAAAACAATATAAACCCTGTGTGATCATCTGACTGCTCATGTTCCCAGTCTCAGATATGAACTTTCTGTTTTTATTTCTGACAGAAAGGACGGACAAAAAAGACCCGAGCTGGAAGAAGCTGCAGTTTTCCTTTAACAGACGCTAAAGTTAAATCAACCTTCACTCCACCAACCACACATCCCTTCAGATAACACCACAGGTAACTCAATCTCTGCTTGATCAATTCCAACCCCTCCTTAAAGGGCGACACTTCGGGAAACAGGCGTATTCGCTTTCTTGCAGAGAGAAAACTGTTTATTACATTTATTTGGAAAGTAACTAAGTACATTTTCCCAAGTACTGTATTTCTGTGCAACTGTAAGCGACTTGTACTTTACTAAAGTATTTAAAGTGTACGTGTCTTTATACTACTACTCCACTACATGCCGGAGCCTTTTTGTGCCACTTTATTTATTGGACAGCTACATACAAAACATGTGCTGAGCATTGTTTTGGATTCAAACCCCCAGCAGTATATTCAACGTTACAGTAGCTGTATTTCAACCAGCTACGACATTAAAGGTTCAGTATATGAGATTCTGAACATTAATGCATTCGCTATGTAAAGACATGGTGGAGCGATGGCGTCCTGAGCAGAGGTTTATACGGGTGCGTGTGAAGCTGCTGGCTGTGAGCAGAGCGATATAACGGCTGGTTCTTTTCTCATCCGGCGCGCTGAATTAAGGCTTCATTTCGACCAAACCGGAGTTGGTGATTGTTGGAACAGTGGAAAGACGGATTTGGTGAGTTTTATTTTGTTTCTGTCCAGTTTGAAGAAATGAGTTTAAGGATGATCTGCAAGGTAAAATGACTGTTTTTCTCAATGGAGTCTGGTGGGCCGCAGTGCCCCTTTGTTTTGGTCTGAGATGCTGCTGCTCTAGTGCGACATCTAGTGGCAGAGAATGTCGCTGACAGCGCCTTTAAATGCTGCTTACATGTTAATAAATCAATTACTGTCACTATTTATCACTGACGTAACTCGGTATCTAGTTAGTAGCTACCGAGTGCAGGGCTTCCAAACTTTTTACAGTGGTGGCACTGGTGCGCTTAACCTTTTCATTTAGGAGCAGCAGCACATAATGTAGGGGCACCTAGGGCTGGGCGGTATGGCCTAAAATTTACATCATGGTATCATTTGAAGCACGGACGGTAACGGTATATTCACGGTATATTCTCTTTTCTTAAAACTTCACTGATATGGCAACTGCATGGCAGCTATTACTGTACTATTAACTGTAATACTAGGACATATTTCACATAGTACAGAGGGATTTTAAGAACATTATTGTGCAAAACTGCAATTATAGAAAAATGCAAAACCTTTTATATTTGTCTATTGAAAATATTAAATATATATTTGAAAGCATATTAACACATAATATTTCTTCTTTCACCATTTTAATTCTTCATCTTTAGTGTTATCTCAAACTACTTTAATCTGCTCTCGTTGCTTTTCACTTCACACACACACACACACACACACACACACACCTGTTTGAGAAACATGTTTATTGGTTTAAAGATTTATCAGACACCAGAACACAGCCGTTTATAACTCTGAACAACTCCGGAAGGTTAAGACGGTGGCAGCAGGAGGTGAACAGAGGAGTGCATTGTGGGACAGAAGTGTTCAACAGCACAGACTGACTTTTGTGATTAGACACCTCCCCAGTGCGACGACACTACACCCCGGTTAGCATCAGTGTGTAATGTGCAGCCCCCTCCCAGGGAGGGAACACACAGCGGCTTCGACGCCATTCATGTTCGGTGCACACGAGCAGCTGGTCGAAGACTCCGCACGCACACACGATGTTCTGCATCATGTTTATGTGAAGAAAAATACTGAAAAAAGTAAAGCTCTCATTTTATGATGTTTTTCCTTTTAGGAACAAATCTTCTAAAGACGAACAACACAAACAGGATGGAGGTGAAAGTCTTCACATCCCCAGATCCCACACCAGGATCTCTGAAGGACCAGTTCAACACTTGGGGAAACAAACATTCATTTGCTTTCTTTGTGAGACTGAAATGAGAAGATCCATATAAACGTCTTGTCTGTGTGCTCAGTACAGAACTGGAGTCAGGACACGGTTAGCTTAGCTTAGCTTAAAGGCTGGAAGCAGGGGGAAACAGCTAGCCTGACGGTCTGAAGCTCACTGATTAACAGGCTGTGTCTTGAAGTTTGTGATTTTGGGGGGCGTTACATGTTGGAACTATTTCTTGAAGAACAGTTTATCCATCCGCCAGTACTTCTGTGCAGCGTCTCCGCTGGTCGTCTAGCAACCTCACTGTGACGACAAGACTGCAGGGAGTCACAGCACTCGGCTGTTTGTCAAGTAATACTTTCAGCACGGAGCGCCCTCTGAAACCAAACCACCATGCTCAAGTAGTCATTCAAAGTGAGAGTCGACTCAGTCATTTCACCGCAGCCCAAACCGAAGACTCAAGTTTTCCACATTCTGCTTTTGCGTTCCCAAACAAGCGAGTCCTTCAGCTCTCAGCTCGGGGTTTGCTGCCTTGCTCAGCAGCTCTTCAACAGTCGGCTGACAGATGTGAGATTTTAATCTGCCGCTCAGTTGGGCCACACTAGTCTCTTCCTCCTCTGCTCGTTACTCAGTGCCTTTGAGTGTGCGGTAGATGTGTTTCGGTAAAATCACGTACCCCTCTCCCAACGCCGCCGGCGCCTTGCGGCCGGTCCTGGGTGTCTCACATGCCGCCTTCAGCCTCTTTAGCTGTCTCTCCTGCCGCCGACACTTCTGCTGCGTCGTCTTCAGCTTCTTCCTCAGACTCCCCAACTGCTCCTCCAGCTGCTCGATGCGCTTCTTCTGCCGAGCAGAGTCCTCCGCTGTGTAGTTGTGGTCGCAGGAGACCGCCACCGTGTCGCCCCGGGGGTCGGACAGGCTCCTCCCGGGCTCCTCCTCCATCGCCGGGTCAGTAGTCAGAGGCAAAGAGAGAGGGAAGTGGATCTCTGAGGGGAAGGGGTCCTCCAGGGACTCGGCCTGTCAGACAGGAAACACAAAGAGTTCTGATGCTGCTCTGTGAACTAAGGACATGCAGTTAAACAGGTCGAATTATCTCCAGGTGATGGATTGCTTTGTTCACTTTAGTTATCTTTGATAACTGCTCTTTTTAAATAAAGACGACAGGAGACCCTGAAGAGGACTGGAGCAGTGAACACTCACTGTGATCAAGCTTAAATTTGTTTTGTTTTAGGCTCTGGAACCCAACACATTTCACGGTAACGTTTCCGAACATCCGCTGGGAGAAACTTTGACGGTTTGGCAGCATTATCACCAAAGCTTTGCAGTTTGTCTTTGTCTGAATTCACGGCTGTTTCCCCCGGCTGGGGGAACAATCAACTAATCAGAGCTCAGTAGGCGGGACTAAGAATGGGGATGCCATCTTCCTGCATGGCTGCATGGCCAATCCCTTCTTCACACAGGGCCATGCAGGTTTGGATTTTCTTTTCCCTTAATAACAACAACCTTCATTTCAAAACTGCATTTTGTGTTGACTTGTGTTATCTCTGACTAATATTTCAATTTGTTTGATGATCTGAAACATTTAAGTGACAAACAAAAAATAAGAAATCAGGAAGGCGAACACTTTTTCACACCGCTGTATTGTCCAACAAAAGTAGTTATGGTGGCAGGCCTACGACTTCCAACAAAATAACAACCCTTAACCCGACATATTTCATTATCGACATGACAAACGTTAAGTTAACTGTACTGTTGTATTGGCTTTACTACAGGATTTTAATCTGAGGTGACCATTTTACCACCAGTTTGTTGACACGTTTGTACTTCTTTTCACCAACAGAGAGATTTCGTACCGGTCAGAACTTCCTGATATCTCACACAGTACTTCGTTATAATGCTGTCACATCTTACCTTTATCAAGAAACTGCAGCTTCTGCGATTTGGATAACGCACCTGGCCACATTGCGATTTCGATAATATGTCGATTAATTGCGCAGCCCTACAATGTGATGTATAACCGTTTCCTTGGTCCGGATCAAATGTGTGTGGATGGACAGGCTCTGAACTGCTTCACCTTGATGTTGAGGTTGAAGGTGAAGAGCGACGGCACAGCGTTCTCCTTCAGCACCCGGTTGTTGCACTCTCTCTTGAAGCAGTCTTTGGTGAAGTGCTGCGAGCAGATGTTGCTGTACTTTGTCGGCTTGAAGTTGTTCCTCCTCATCGCCGCCACCCATTTACCACAAACATCTGGACGTGCCAGAGGGAACCTGGGAAAAAAATGTTTTAAAAATCAATCAGTCAATCAACATGAGAAATAAATAAATCTAAACGGACTTCAGTCACCTCAGCATTTGTTCCGTCTGCAGGATTTAGTTTATCATCAACAGGATATTGATCATTTCCTAGTCCGATTATCAATAACTCATTGAAGGTTATTATGAAGTAAACTTCATGTCAGAATTCATAGCTACAACCTGGTCCCATCAGAAATCCTTTGCTGGCAACCACGCAAGAGGACGTCTAGTCCTACACACAGAAGTCCATTCAATAAAACAGCCCCTTTAACAGCGGATCCACCTCTCAGCTCTCACCTGGATGTCAGTGCCTTGCTCGAGCTACTGGGATTTACAGGGAATGGAACCTCTCACCCCAACAGTCTGACAGTCCGCAGGGTGCAGACTGCTACATGAAAGTGACAAACGGAACTTCCACTGAATACTGATTGCTGTGTAACTTCTGTTGTCAGTAGACAGAAGTCTGGTTCAGCTCGGCTCACGTGGCCAAACCTACAGGGTCTCCACACGTTGACCCTGTTCCAGCAAAGGAGACTGAGGCTAGCATTATCTTGACAACAACGCGGCGATACACTAAGAACTGTAACTAAACTCCAGTCAGAATTAGTGGCGTTTATTATTCCCGTATTAAGGCAAACATGTTAGAGAATATAATAGTAAGTGTTTATACATATTATGTGCTGGTAAATTCGGCATATGAAAATCTATGAAACAGTAATTAAGTTAAGTTTTAATAACATCTCAACTGGAGTGTTTGGGTATCGCCACATGACGGACCGTTAGCGTTAGCTAGGTTAACTTGTTTGTTTCGAGGAGGAGGACTGCGACTGGCGGGCGAACTTGATACAAGACTTTCAATTTTTCTGAGTAAAATGGTGCTTGGTAAGTTGTCTGTGACCCGAGCTTACCAGTAAAATCTACCGACACGAGAAATGTCTTGTGTCAGTTTGTACCACCCGTGTACTGTTGACGATGAGCAATGCAGCTTTAATGAGGCAGGCTGGTGAACTCTCTCTTGGTAACTCTTCAGCACTACATCACAGTGCTTATCCGTCATGTCTGGACAGTTGACGCTAACTAGCCCACACACAGTTTACGTGAACTTACTTGTGGAAGGAAATGTCTTTGTCTTTGTGGTAGCGGTTCTTACAGCCATACGCTGAGCACGTCTGAACCATAGCTGCTGCCCAGCCGCCACTCACTGAGACCCGGATTAATGCTCCACGATGCTCCGCTAGTGCCCCTCCTCACCCTCCACACAGGCTTCACTGCCACTAACAATGATGGCGGCGGAGATGGGGTCACGTGACCTACGTTTTACGCAGAGTTCGCTTCCTCTAATATCTCACGGTGCCCACCAGGGGGAGACAAAGACTCATTATCTCACGCTCATCAGTTGATACGTGCAAAGGCTGCTTGGATTTGATCTTTGTTAAATCACAATTTCATTTTATTAAAGGTGACTGAAATATTGACATTCAGGTTCATTTTATGGACTGAAAACGTAATAATACATATACTAAAACATTCTTTCAGGAAAGTATCGTACCTAGGCAGAACAAGAAGATTATCACTATCATTATTATTATTTTCAAAAATGAATGAGACTCGGCTGTAAATGAAAAGATTTTATTTTCACATTCTCCTTTATTTTTTAAATTATTTTCATACGATGTTTTTGTTAACGTGATAGTTTCTTTAAGGTCTATTGAAATCCCTTCAAACTGCCTTTGTAGTAGTCGTATAATATTATTTTGTACTACTAAAAGAACAAAAGCTAAATTTGGATGCTGAATGTTGTAGCGGTTTGTAAATAAAGACGTGTGAGAGAAAAACAGCTTGTTGGGTGTTTGCTACAGATTCCACTGGTACTGGTGTTTCATACAGTCTATGACTGGTACCACAGACAACTATGAAAACAAGGGTCACATATAATCTTTTATATACAGTATACTGCAGTTCTCAACATATATAGCAGTGTCTGTGCGGTTAATATTGGTAGATACACTGTTTATGACATACTGTAGAGGCGTGGTGCTCTTTAAGCTAACAGACGAAGTGTGAATGAGCAAACTGGAAGAAATACACACGGAAATTCCAAAATAGTTTTAATTTCAACAATTTTCTGAAAGAAAAAAATGTTGCACCATTTTTAAAAAGTGCAAAGGTGCCAGTCTTTTTGGCTGCGACTGTATGAAATCCCTGTACGAAGGCTCTGTCAAAGTATCGTGGGAGCCGTTGGCATATATTTGTTAAAATGATGTGTTCAGTTACGGTCCTGAGGCTTCAGCACTTGGTTTATGATGCAGTTTTCACATAAATGAGCAACAGTTTACAGCTAGGGCAGGCTGAATCATGTGAAATGTAGTTTTACACTACCAAAGTTAAGATGTGATGATTTCCAACGCAAAAGAAAAGAAACTTTATTTATAAAAGAGGTGTTTTCGACAGGACAGGTTGGTCTGAAGAGCTTTATACAGCAACAGAAGACCAGAAAATACACCGGAGAACAAGTAAACACAGCACTGATATGCAACTGTGACCGTGTTTATCATCAGTCTTCTGAATAACATACTGAGTTCAGTAGTTGAGCGAAAAGCAAAAAAAGGCCTCAAGGCTCTTAAACACTCCGTGGGTTGAGTTTGAGCGGCTGCAGACTGAAAAACATTCTTTACAGCGCAGTTTCTCACCAGCTGACAGCTTGTCTGGGGTTGTCAAAGCTCAGCAATCTGCAAAACAGGCTGAATTTATGGTTAGGGGCCATCTGCATGACTGCACTTAAACGCACCGTAACAGAAATAGAAGGAAGAAAACAAGAAAGAAAGGGAATATTTAAAATGAACAAACTTCTGATTGGGAACATTATTTGTCCAATTCATACATTAGCACCTGAATGCAGCACTGAGAGGAAGAAATAAATAGAAAAGTACAAAGAATGTTTTCGGGTGGGCCGCCCAAATTAATTCTATACACAGGAAACACTGCATTTCTTCTCCTCTTAACGTTTCTATGTTAACATTTACAAAAATAACTGACCAATTAAAATTAAATTAATTTCAGCGAGTGCAAAAAGTAAACTGCAATCCGTTTTCTGCATTTAGGAGAAATGTCCAGAATCTCTGACGACATGTCCGAACATAACAGAAAAATTCCTATTTTTGTTTCTTTTACAGTCTGAATCTTATTTTGATAGGTCTGTCCATCTTTCCTGTCAGCCGTGATGACATTTTACTGAAAATATCCAATTCAGTGATGTCGATAAGAGTTCTGAGGTCTGCGAGGTTGGTCAGAAGTACCTCGAACTCCTAGATTATCTTTCAGCTACTTTTTGGTTTTTGCAATAAACACACCATCTCTGGTAGTTTGGTCGAGTGGACATTCACATCCGATGCCAGAGACCCTCTGTGAACAATGACCAAACTTCCACACTTTCAGTCGGCCATGCAATAACAACTAAACTAGCTCCATTAGTTCAGGAGGGTGAGATGCAGTTGAAAGCTCTGGAACAAGCTAGTAAGTGGACCTTTAAGCTTGAGACTTTCTAAACCAAATACGGTTCCCAAAGGTTAAGAATGAACATCCGTGCTCAATGTCTGTTTATCAGAGTTCAAGTCAAGCAAACGCTCCGGTCTCTCAGTCCCATCAGCTATTTTTTGGGATAGAAAACTAAAAGTTTTTCAGTGCAATGGCTCATTAAAACTGGACATTTTCAGACAGGCTGGGTAATAACCTAGGCCTGCAACAAAGGATTGTTCTCAGTATCAATTCATCTGTAAATTCGCTTTTCAATTAATTATTTTTGCAATAATATATCCGAAAATGTCCATGACACTTTCCCAAGTCCAAGGTGGCGTCTTCAAATGTGTTCTTTCGTCCAACCAACAGCCCAAAACCCAGAGACATTCAGTTTCCAATGACATACGACATTTCTGCAAACACTGCCTTTAAACCGTGACAAATAAAAAGCTTCTGTACAATAAAATGTACAAGTGTTTCAGCTTGTGGCTGAAATCATTCAGTCTTTCATCATCTAACACCACCTAGGAGCCTGTCAGACAGTGACAGAGTCTGCGTTCCAGGAACAGTCGAATTTAAAGGGGACCTATTATGCTTTTCCTTATTTTCTGTCGTATATATATATATATATATATATATATATATATATATATATGTCCAAATCATTCGACTGCTCTGTGTGGAGACTGCTCTGCTCAGGACTACTCTTCAAGTTTTTGGAGGTTGTTCAGTACGTCTTGCAGAAAGTGCTATTTCGGTTGTTAAGGAAAGTTAGTTATTTTTATGATGGACAGATGGCTTTACTTGTTGCTAAAGTAACCGCTAACTACTGCTAACTATATTTACCGTTAGCTCCGTTAGCCGTACAGCTGGCGATCCCATTAGCTAGCTGACTCTGGGAGCTCGGAGCCTGGGCCTGAAAACCTCCTCCTCCTGGTCCAAAGCTCCTGTGCTAGCGGTGTGAACACCAGCACTCACTTGGGGCTCCGAGCTCCCAGTCTGGGCAGCCAGCTAAGCTAAAAGGACCACCACAAGCTACATGGCTAACTAAGCTAACTAGCTAACAGCAGCAGTTAGCAGTTACTTTAAAGCTCTCTGTCCCTCAGGAAACTCCATAAATCATCAAGAGTTGATGCAGAGCAGCTGAAGGACATCAGAGGGAAAACCAGAAAATATTTCCTCCATAAATTATGATCCACTTTCACCAAAATCAGTGAAGTTATAAAAGTGGTGTGTTTTTGTAAGCAGTGAGGCCCAGCCCCCAGAAAAACTGCGCTCCAGCGGCGTATATCATTTTACCAACCTCATCCTCGTCTCATTTGTGGTCAGTTAAACATTTCAGTGCCCCATAAATGTGCACAGCGACCGCCCTCTACAGGTTCAAACCCGGCTATTGCAATTGCATTTTGCTATTGGCTGATCTGGAGGCAGGGGACGTATATGGTGGCAGCTTCTCGTGACTGACTACCACCTCTACGTCGCTGTCCAGGCTACACTGAGCTCTCCTCCGTGCCCCCGGCCCTCCACGTCATACGCTACGTAGCCACGCCTCCTACAGTCGTCGCTCCCTCACTCCTCTGTTGCGTTTTTTAAAATATGCTGGGAGGAAGGGTTCTAGCCAAATTTGAGGGTGTAGTTGCCCTTTACAGAGACAGGAGCTACAACAGCTTGTTTCAGACAACCGAGGGTCTGCATGAACGGCCAGTATAAGCGAAGCTACTGAAGTGGAATCCCAGAATAAAGACATAGAGCTGTAAGTCAGCATAATAGGTCTCCTTTAATCTCGTTTTAACTAAAAAGCGAGGGAAAGAGACGGAAAGTGCGAGAAAAAAGAATGTGAGTGCTTTCAATTGAGTATGTTGAATGTCTCTAAATACTGCAGTACCCAGCAGCCTCAGCAGCCATTGTCCATCCACACCAGAGAAATCATATTCAGAAGGCTTCGTCACTGCAGTCAGGAACAAAGCCTGATGCTCTCTGATTGGATGTTTCTTACAGCAATACTCTCTGGGACTCGTAGTTGACTACGACTTGTCGTGTCCCACCTACCAACTAAAAAACACTAGAAAACTTGACGAACCGATACAGGCTACCTCTTCATGGTTTTGATCAAACGATGTCCAACGGGCTAGCCGTACGGGGATAATATGTAGCTACGGCTAGCCCCGATAGCTTATACAACATTCACATCAACTTTCGAGTGGTAATTACGAAACTCACTTTTCTGAACGCTTTGATGTATCAGACGTGGATATAGCGTTATATTGTCAATGCACAGTATTTTTAACCCTCACTTGACCAACACTGTAATCATACAACCATCTTGAGTTGTCTAATGACGCGAACGCTCACAAGTTGTTAACGTGGGAGTCTTCCTCGACATCTATCTGGGATCAACAACTGAGATTAGTGACTTTGGCATGTACAAATAAAACTCGACTTATGTCACATGACACTGAACCCGGAGCGACACATCCATGAGCCACTTCTCGACGTCAGCATTACTAGAGCTGTGTCTCATTTCAGGCTCCGCTTCCTTCACAAAACACACGTCAAAAGGCTGTCCAAGTCTGTTTCTATAGCAACAGATAAGCCCACGGCAACCTGGTAACTCCAATTCTTAGTGTTTTTGTTTTCCACTTTAAATGTTGCAGGTGAAAAAAAACTGTACAAACTAACGTTAGGAGTCATTTCCAGATAGTTTAAGTTGTTAGTTCTTCACATTCAAACTCCTCCTCTGTTCTCCATCACGCTGTGGATCTACTTCTTCCCCTCCTCCTGCTCCTCCTCCTCCTCCTCCTCCTGCTCCTCCTCTGCCTCCTCCTCCTGCTCCTCCTCCTGCTCCTCCTCCTCCTCTCTGCCTCCTTCATCACCTTCTGCAGCCTCTTTCTTGCTGCCGTTTTGTCCTCCGCCTCCATCACCACCGGCCTCATCCTCAGCTTCTTTAGACTCCTTGTCATCGCCCGTGCCCTGAAAATCCAAACACGTTAGGCTTTGATCGGATAGGTGCTGCTGAAAAGTGCGGCAGCTGAGCTGTTTTCAGAAAATCTAACTGGTGAAGTTTAAACCAACACTTCAGAAAGGCATGAAAATGTGATGATGATGATGATGACGATGTTTTAAGTTCACTTTAAATCATTCCTTACTAACTTTTATAAACCCAACATTTAAGTGGGACAGTGCAAACCCTGCAGCGTTTCATCAAGTCCAGCTGACTAAACTTTGATTAACACTAAGCTCATGATAGACAAAGTTTATTATTATTATTGTTCTTACTGTTATGTGCGCATTTTAACAGGCAGTTTTAAGTCTAAAGTCAGGGAACTGTGTGTGATGGGGGTCCAAAGCTGTACCTGCTTCAGGCGGCTCCTCCTGCGGCTCGGGACCCGGGCCTTCATCCTTTGGGACAGCGCCAGCAGCTTGTTGTGTCTCTGCCTCTTCTTCGCCTTCTCCGCCTCCTCCCTCCGCTTCTCCTCCGCATGGTCCGAGTCCGACTCGTCCTGCCGCTGCAGCCTGCTCCGCTTCCTGGGCTGCACCATCCTCTTCGGCTGGCTCCTGTCCTCCTGCTCCTCGTCCTCCTCCTCCCCGGGACTGGAGGACGAGGAGCTGTCGTCGCCTCCCAGGAACGAGCGCTTTCTGCGGGTCACTGAGCGGCTGTCATCGCTGGATGTCGCCCCGGAATCGCTCCGGTCCCGGTCCTCCTGCTCGCTGGCCGCCTCCGGGGAGCTCTGGAAGTCGGACTGGGATCCTGAAGAGGAGGAGGAGGAGGAGGAGGAGAAGGAGCCTTCGTCACTGTCGTCCAGGATGGAGGCGGGCAGGCCGATCTGCCGCTTCTTCGATGCGGCCGCCTTGGTTTTCCGCATCGACGCGAACATTTTCCGCTTGTACAAGCTCTCCATGTCTGCACGCGGTACCGGAGACCAGTGACATTAAACAGAAACCCGAAAAAGAGAAGCGGACTGAATGTAAACAAGCTAACGGTGCAGCTAACGTTACTTAGCTCATAACGTTTCGTCTGTGCGTCACAACGACAGCATGTTATTTCTGTGTTAAAAACACAACATGGCGTCTGAATTCACCTCCGTGCAGATTTATTTTGGACTCTATTCACGGAAACGTTCTGCCTGTATGTGTTAAAGAAGGATTTACGAGCTAAAAACGGGACATTTCGTAGAAGTTCTTCTCAGTGTGGCTAGCTGTGTGTTATTGTTGTGGCTCCCGCTTCTTCTTCGCTGAAAGGAATAGCAGAACAGCGGTGGGGCGCCCCCTGCGGCGAAGAGCAGCCACTGCTGCTGCAGACTGCATGGCGAGAAAACCTGAGCAGTCTCCATTAAGAAACACTATTATTAGATATGGTCAGAATGTAAAAGAAAAAGAATGATATTGGCAGCCAGGCCAGAAACACAGTGACAAAGGAGATCAAAGAGAAGCTACAATGCAAAGCTGAAAAACACGACCCTGCGTCAGAGTGGAGGGGCCTGCTGCAGGAGACTCCCCCACACCGGAGAATCTGCAACTGGCTGACGACCTGAATGTGTTTTACTGTAGGTTTGATAAGCCCGCACTCACACCCATCACCGGCTCCGACATTAAACAACCATCTGCGCCCCTTGCCTGCCCCCTCCCCACTGACGTAACAAAAGCCCTCCCTGGCTAAACGAACATGAAGAAGAAGAAGAGAGCTCTACAGGTGTTCCACCAAATGCTTAAAGGTTGCATGAGGGATTGTAATGCTGACTCTGATCTCCAGAAACCACTGTTTAGGACTACTGACCGTGCTGTTGGTGCCCCTCAAAACTCTGACAGATAGGCTTCTCCTGAACTCTGTAACCGGTTTTTAACCCATTTTAAAGACAAAGTCGATTCCATCAGATCACCATTCAACAGCAGTCAACCTCTCGCGGGAGCTCCTAAATCTAGGAGATTAGTTGAGCCCACCCCAAGCCCATCTACTGAAAGAGGTTCTTCCCACCATTGGCCCTCACATGTTGTGTTGCTAACAGCTCCCTGAACTCTGGGTCTTTTCCCGCCTCATTTAAAATGGCTTTGGTCTTTCCCCAGTGTCATTCACTGATCAGGTTGTTCATGCGTTCATCTCATCACGTCTTGACTAATGCTCCCAAAAGTCTCTCCATTTTCTCCAATTTATAAAAGATGCTGCAGCTCAGCTCTTACCCGGTTCCAAAAACCACATTAGACCTATTTAAGCTTCTTTGCATTGGCCCTGTCTGGTTTGGCACCTCCTTATATCTCCGAGCTGCTCTCCCTTATGACCAAACGCCCTGCCTGAGGCAAACTCTGTTATCCGTTCCAAAGTCACGGCTAAAAACTGAAGGTGTCAGAGCCCCCAGACTTTGCCTCCCTGCCGGAGGAGATCAGGGTTGCTGAATCGGTGCCCCCATTTGAAATCACTCCTCAAAACACACTTGTATAAAGCGGCTTTTAATTCTTGATTCCGGTGCTTTGATCTTGGTTTTTACTTCTTTATTTACTTTTTGTCTGTTTGTTTAATCCATTTTATTGTTTCTATATTCATATCTGTCCCTTTTTCCCACGTCTTGTATTTGCTTTGCTCTGTTTAATGTATGCACAGCACTTTGTAACTGCACTACATCCTGCAACGCCTCGACTCCCCAGGGACATATGCAAGGATCCAGTTTGTGGACTTCAGCTCGGCGTTCAACACCACCATCCCAGACATCCACCCAGCTCACTGTGCCAGCCCCCACCTGTCAGTGGATCACAAACCTCCCGACAGACCGGGGGCAGCAGGTGAGGCTGAGGACACTCACATCCAGCACCGGGACAATCGGCACTGGCGCCCCCCAGCGGTGTGTGCTCTCCCCACTGCTCTTCCCCCTCTACACCGACGACTGCACCTCAGGAGACCGGACTGTCAAACTCCTGAAGTCTGCAGACGACACGACGGTCATCGGCCTCATCCGGGACGGGGACGAGTCTGCATACAGACGGGGGGTTGGACAGCCGGCCCTCTGGTGCGGTCAGAACAACCTGGAGCTGAACACACTCCACTGCCCCCCATCACCATATCCAACAACATGGTGTCTGCTGTGGAAGCCTTCAGGTTTCTGGGATCCACAATCTCCCCGGACCTAAAGTGGGGCGTCCTAAAGTGGGGCGTCCAACATCGACACCATCATCTAAAAGGCCCAGCAGAGGACGTCCTTCCTGTTCCGGCTCAGGAGGGTCAACCGGCCTCAGGAGCTGCTGATCCAGTTCTCCTCTGCAATAATCCAGTCTGTCCTCTGCACATCCGTCACTGTCTGGTTTGGACCTGCCCCCCATTCAGGACTTATACGCGTCCAGAGTCAGGAAACGGGCAGGAAACATCACTGCAGACCCATCACACCCCGAACGCAACCTGTTCCACCTTCTCCCCTCTGGGAGGCGCCACGGAGGCCCGTACGCCAAACAACCGGTTCTACCCACAGGCCGTCGCTCTGACGAACAGTTCCCATCAGTCCCACAGTGTCAGTAACCCTGTAACACCAAAGCTTCTCATTTCGGCTGCTCAGCCACAACAGATCATCTGTTTCCATCTCGCTGGCAACCCGGTATCCGCATATTTGATTTGGTATAGGCTTTTTAGGCCGGACCTCCTTCCTGACAGAACCCTCCCCATTTATCCGGGCTTAGGACCCGCAATTAGGAACGCACTGGCTTAGGCATCCCCAGTGGCTGTGGAGCAACCCGGGGTTCGGTGTCTTGCCCAAGCATCAGTAGAGGACCCGCTCTACCAGCCATGCCACAGCCGCCCTACAGATGATGCATCTACAGTTTTAAATACACACTGTGCTTTAACATGTGCATATCATCCATCATTGTCAAATATGTAAACACGTAGAGCGAAAGGGGAGTGAATGTTGGACCAGTAACACGAGTCCAGTGGGATGATGATGCTGCTCTGCTGGATGTGGAATTAGGCAGCTGCTTGGTAACATATTAGCTACAACAACTTCATAGGGTGATAATATGTCAGGGCTGCGAGTCTGTCAGACTGTTGTGGAGTTCCTCTGCCCCCTGGAGGCCCAGAACATTCAACAAATGCAGCTTTAAGAAAGAAACCTGCTCTCGGATCGAACTTTCAGAGGGATTTTAATGTTAATATGAATTTATAACAGGGTGGTGAGTTTTCACTGTTGACATACTGTATCTATCAGATTGTGGAATAATCTCCATCAGTGACTGAGCAAACTGAATCAGTTTATTATAAACTCTTATGACCTCTGAACCCTCAGGTGTCCTCAGTCAGGACTTCTGAGCCAGGAGCGTGCTCAGTTTGATCTTCCCATCCATGGAGGCGGTCAGGCAGGTGCCGCAGTCCACCGCCGAGCACCAATCAACTGTCACCACCGGCGCTTTGTGCCCGCCCAGTGACAGCACGCTCTCCAGAGCCGGCTCCCCATTGGTCAGCTGGAAGAGGGGGAGGTGAAAGGGGGACATGTTCGCAGATCAAAATATAAAACATCAAATGAAAATATTAATTTTAATCCAGCAAGGGAAACAAAACAACAAAACAAGTCTTATATAAATTAAAAGTACTTCAAATTCAAATTAAAAGATTAAAATAAGTTGGGTTAACAGGTGAGAACGTCAAATTATTGATGTTCATATAACTTCTTATTTTAAAAAGCTGGAAGAAAATCAAAATGCATCAAAAATGTATCATACAAAAAGATAATTACAATAAATGTAATAATAAAAACACTCATAAATTAAAATGACTACATACAAATAAAAACACAAACTAAATAAAACATTAACAAAGAAATACCATAAGTATACATATGTGAGACGATGTCAAGAAGTAAAGAAGTTCAGTGAGGATGAGAGGTGTCTTTACTCTGTATATGAGTCCTCCGGTGCTGGAACACGTCAGGACGTGTTGTCCTTCAGAGTCGAAGGCAAAGAGTCGACCTCGAGGAACCTGGACCTGAACAAGAGTTCACAAATGTAGACATCAAGTGTCATTACATTCATTGGAGTGGATCGATTTCTTTTACCTGATATTCCATCAGCAGGATTTATCTTCCTGGACCTAATTTATTCTAACTTTAGTATGCAAATGATGGCGTCGACTAATTCATTTCTTCCCTACTAAGTCCTGCACGGTAGTTATGTTGGTGAAAACTGTCTTCCTGCTTCTGCAGTGCTTTAGAGCTCTAGTGAAGAGAGGTAAATAGGCGTTAATGTCAGTTTTTATAGTAAAACAAACTAAAGCCGAAGCAGTCTGTGAGGTAAACCAGCTGTTTCCATGGTAACTACTTAGCTGTTTCCATGGTAACTACTTACCTGTTTGTACCCGCTGTACCCTGACAGGACGAAGGGCCCGGTGGCGTCCTGAGGTAAAACCTGCTCTGACTGCTTCACCCCACACCGATGGATGTTCCACTGGATGAACTGAACACACACACACACACACATTTATTCACTTAACTCAAAACTGATATGGCGGTTTCTTTCCAAACATGCAACATTAAAACAGGTTTTAAAAAGTCAGTTGAAATTGAAATGATCTGTAGACATTCTGTCACCATAATGGGTTTTCCACAAAATGAACACACACACACACACACACACACACCTTGCCATCTTCTCCGATGCTGAAAACGGTGTTTTCATCATAGCTGAACTCCACACTGTAAACCTCTCCGTCGTGAGCTCTCCAGCTCATCGCGCTCTCATACCGCTGCATATCTGCAGCAGAGAGTTCAGAGGACTAATATGTAAATGTTGCAGAAAGGACTCTGTTTACTTTATGCCATCCACATGTGAAACTGAGGGTTTGAGGCGCTCATTTGTGCCCACTGCCATCAGACTGCCATCAGACTGCCATCAGACTGCCATCAGCAGTGGAGACCACAGACTCCATTCTGTCAATGTGTCAGGCTGTTTTTATTACATTATATACTATATAACATCTCCATTACATTTCTATATTAATACAAACACTAAGTATCATTACTTAATCATATTCTATATTAGTCACTAGACTGTGTAACACTGACTTCACTTTTGCCTTGTAATGTTGTCTTTAATGCTCTTGTATAGTTTCTATTGTTACTTCTCTTCTTGTTTTTGTTTTATATGCCTCTTATTTATTTTTTACTTTCTCTCTTTATCTGTACTTATTTCTGTCATTGTGCTGCTGCAAGAACCAAATTTCCCCTCTGAGGATGAATAAAGGCTTATCTTATCTTATCTCATCGTATCTTAATAATGCCAAATCTCTCTGGGATTTATGACTGTTAGTCAGAGAAAAACACATTTTGAAAGATGTGATCGTAAATAGTCAACAGAGGAATCTACAATGAAAATAAGCATTAGCCGTGTCCCTGATAAACACTGACCAAACAGTCTGATGACTCCGTCAGCAGCTCCGGTCACCAGCAGGTTTCCATTGTGGTTGAAGGCGGTGCAGTTAATGGCTACTGGTTCCGGTTCTAAAGAGAACTGGAGCTGAGAGACAGACAGAACACTGATTATACCACAGCCACACTAAAGCTCATGCTAAACATGCTAATGCTAATGCTGTAATTCACACAGTGTCCTAATCACATTGGTGATTGCATGTTAGCATGCATAAACCTTACATGCTAAACATTAGCATGGTTCAGCTGTACATAGAGCTTATTGTAACAGGTGCACTGTTAGCATATTAACATGTTAGTGGTAAGCGAGTAAACATATTAACATGACAACAGTGATCATGTTAGCATGCTAACATAATTGCATTAATGAGAGAATTACTTTAATTTCCAGTTTCTGACTTGTAAACAGTGTTCATGTCAACATCCACGTTGCAATTACGACTAAAACCTCTTGCGATATATCTTTCTGCTGCTTAGCAATGTGTAACAAACATGGATGCCTCACATCAGCCAAAGTCTGTCACTCCAGGTAAATTGGATATCGTGTTATATTGTCAAGCAATTATTTTCAACCGTCACACAGCCAACTTTACACTCCTACAATCATCCTGATTTGGCCGGTGACGCGAACGTTTGCAAGTTGGAAACATGGTAATCTGTCCTGTCGCCATCATGCGTCTCACATGACCCGACCCACGTAAGAAAGTATTAGTAATTTCAGCTCCATGTGCCATGGAGAGCCAACAGTCTGCAGGTTTTCATTCCACTGACAAGCTGATCAGTGGGTGGAGTCTGGTGGGAATGAAAACCTGCAGGCTGTTGACCCCCCGTAGGACATGGGTGGCCACCATGTCCTACGGGGGGTCATCAGTCTAGGGTCTAGGCAGGCCTAGACTGATGAAAGCTGAGCCAAATTTGACAATGCAGAGCTGATCCTGACGCTGAGTATGAGATGCGTATTAACAGAGCTGATACAGTACGTCAAAGTTAGCTTTGCTGCTAGTTTGTCCCAGAGGCACAACTGTGGTACACCGACTAAAGAAACCACTGCAGTCCAGAAAGCATTTTCCCCACAGACTGCTGGCAGGCCAATTCCAACTGCAAAAACGGCCAACTGAAGAAGTGCAGCAGATTTAAGCCTTTCAACCCACAGAGGTCGCTGCAGAACTACTTTTCCTCCATTACAGGACGAAGAGTTGCACTTTAATAAAAATAAAGACTAAAGTTTAATGTAGTTCCAGGCTGTACAGTTCATAACTAAAGCCAGACCGTTTTTTTACTGTAAAACGTCCCACTCAGTACATATCTCAGCCACAATTCTTTAACAGCCAAATTTAACGGATCCTTATCAAAATGTTTAAATGTTGTTTTAAAAAATTTATTAGAACCCGACATATCATTATTCGATTTATTTGAGTGATGTCACTTGAGTCAGTGTCGACGGGGGCTGAAAATGAAAAGATGTGGATTTAGAAAGAAGTTACCGCATAACACGCCCAAATCTCCGACCAAAAATCAAGTACTGGAATACCTTGAAAATAGCCCCTTTTTAAACAAAGTGCTTAAAAAGTCCTTGAATTTCAAATTAACCACAGTCATTATAATCAAATGCTCAGAATCAGAAATAGCTCAGCTTTATATATTTTTTAATTCTGACGCGTCACCATCTCTCCCGCTCCTTTCTTCCTCGCCTCAATTAGTTTCCTTGAACTGATGAGCAGTTCTGCCATCAGTGTGTGAATGTGTGTGAATGTGTGTGAATGGGGTGAATGCGATACGTAGTGTGTGAGGCGCTTTGAGTGGTTGGAAGACTAGAACGGCGAGTACAAGTACAGTCCAGTTACCATTTACCGTCTGCCTCGACCACTGCATTGATTCATTGATGAAGATGGATAGAAGGGTGTCAGCTAGCTAGCTAACACAAGTATTAAAGAGTAACTACACCTCAAACCACTTTTTTCAGCTCAACACCAATATACATGGGGATTTAGTGATGTTGTCGATGGATTCAGGTCCAAATCTAGACATTTTAGTGGAAAGTATTTGAATTCTACATATTGTGTTATACATGTGCATGTGCACAGCGACCGCCCTCTACAGGTTCAAACCCGGCTATTGCAATTGCATTTTGCTGTTGGCTGAACTGGAGGCAGGTGACGTATATGGTGGCAGCTTTCGTCACCAACCAACCCCCCCCTACCTGCCCCCCCGTCTCCCGACTCTGCAGGCTGTGGAGAGGAGTGGATTGAGCGAACTGCGTGGACTGAGTAGAGTGATCGAGTAGTTAAATTGTACTATCTGCATAGATTATTTTGGTGGGGTTTTGAGCCCTCTTTGTTCATCTTCTCTACTGATAAGTCCCATCTGTGATCGTTTTGCTCCCGCTCCTGTGAATCTCTCAGTTTTGAGACCAGTCTGGCCTGTTTTGCTGCATTTAGCTCCGCTTAAACTCATATGTTTAATATAAATTTATATTTGAAAATAAATGATTTGCTTTGAGTGAAGTCCTTGAAAATGAAAAAATAGTGCTTGAATTTCATTTGGTAATGTCTGTATGAACACTGTTATTAACTATTACTGAACTAGTTAATTACCTGTTGTTTGACGGTCTTGGTGTCCCAGAGCAGCAGCTGTCCAGACACCGGTATAGGAAGTCGAGGGACAGAATCGCAGCTCCCAGATCGACTGAGAGCTGCAGCTGAACAGACAAACGACGAACCGCTGGGACTGCAGGCTAAAGACAAGATACTGAGAAACAGAGGAAGGACATATTATTATCAGAATTTGTACTCCGGCAATAAATACTATTCATTGCTGCATGACAAAATGTAAAACTCAAGTACGTAGTTTTTATCCAAGTCTCCGGTATATTCTAGTCTATTTTGTTAAGTAATAGTTCCAACATGTTACTCCCCCTAAAACCCCAAACTGCCGTTATCAGCTAGCCTTTGTTGTTTAGTGAAATGTCTTGACAACCATTAGATGGACTGCCATGACATTTGGTCCAGACATTCAGGTTCCCCACAGGAAGATTGTAATCGCTTTGGTAACCCCCTACTTTCCATCCAGCACCATCTTCAGGTGGCACCAAAGTTCAAACCAGAGTTTTTAATTTGTCCAATACTTTGGTTTATGACCAAATACATGCAAAACTAATGACCTTCCTGTCAGCCTCAGCAGAACTTTGTGCAAATTAAGAAATGTTAGCATGCTGACATGCTAAACTAAGAGGGTGAACATAGTAAACATTCCACCTACTAAACATGAGCATGTTAACATTGTCATTGTAAGCATGTTAGCATGCTGCCATTAGTATTTATGTTAGCATGCTGACGTTAGTATTTATGTTAGCATGCTGACGTTAGCATTTAGCACAAATCATCCCTGTGCCTAAGTGCAGCCCCACAGAGCTGCTAGCATGGCTGTAGACTCTTAGTCTTGTTACATTTCTGTTTGTGTATGGATTAAATAAATTAGACACAATGTGTTAATAAGTGAGCTTTAGAGGTGTTAAGTGTATTTTTGAGCATCGGACAGAGCCAGGCTAGCGGTTTCCCCTGCTTCCAGTCTTTATGCTAAGCTAGGCTAACCATGTCACGACTCCAGCTCCATACTACAGATCGATCTTTTCATCTCACTCTGAGAAAGTAAGCGACTAGACTCTTTTCAGGCTATGTGTTTTGTACTTATATTACCAGCTGAGGACCTCTAAAATGTTCTACACACAGTTCTACAGTCAGAACAGGCGCTTCATACAGTACAGTAGACAGACAAGCGGGTTTACCGTGGATGAGTCTCGTCGATGTTCATCTCATAAAGATTCTTCTTGGCGTCCGTATCATACAGCCGCACTGTGCCAACACCGCTGCCTAGTAACAACTGACCACACACACAGAGTTTGTGTCACTTAGGAAGGGACATTTCATTGACTTACACACATCATAACCCAAAACCCAAGACTTAAACTTAAAATGTAGTGCCATAATGGGAGGTGAATCCCCACTGTCTGTGTGTGACATTTTATCCCCACAGGTAGGCTTTGGGGCTCTGTCACATACAGGGTAGTTTTGTCTTTGGAAATAATATTTTACATTTTGGTGTTTTCATCCTGTGTCATGCTTCAGTTTTACGCATAACATCTTGTTTGTGTTACCTGGTATTGCTACTCTTTTATTTGATGTAATTTTATCTTTCTGTACTTGCATGTGGAGATGCCATACTGTACTGCATCTTTGTCTTTATAGTTTGGTGTATTGTGTATATTTGGACAGGTGTTTTATGTGAATAGTTTAAAGACAGAATAACAATGTGTCTCACAGAATCACTGTTCAGTTTAGTAATCATTTCCTGAGCACAGCCCTTTATAGATGACTGAGAGTAATCATGTAAATGTTATTTCCTTTATCAGGTTAAATGTTTGTACCAGTCTGTCGGGTTTGGTGGCCCACTCCAGAGACAGTAGAGGAGACTTGGACATGATGGTGGCTTTGGTCTGCATGATGGGGTTGAACGACCACACCTGAGGAAGGGGAGCAGGAGGAAGAAGGCTTTATTGTGTCTTTCAATTAGTTATGTACAGTAATAACAATATGCATGTTTTTTTCTTTACTATGTTTGTACAACCCCAAAAGATAAATGATGCAGATCACCTTGATGACTCCGTCCACATCCAAACTGGCAACCCGGCGACCAGAGCAGTCAACCCTGGAAAATGAAAGAAGGAGGGATGGGTGAAAGACAGAAAAATTTGAGTTTTAGATTTTGTTTTTATCTTTTACGTGACTTTAAAAGCTAGCCAAGTCCACCTGCGGTTACAATCTTAATTTCCTCAGATGGTCACCAATCTGTTACTCTGTTCAGAAACCAAGCAGGTTCAAAGATGTGTGAAATATTGTGAGAAGGAAAGGGTGCGGCCAGTCTGTAGTCCCTTCCCCTGTTTGAAGGGGAGTGTTGAAGGCAGACCTGCAGTGCATGATGGAGGAGTGGTGTTCTCCATACTCCTCCTGGCTGAGTTTGATGAAAGGCTGTTCCGCTGACAGACCTCCTCCCTCTGCTCCTCCTCCACAGCTCCTGCTATTTGAGGAGGAGCCAGGAGTTTCGCTAGAGGTCTCGGCAAGAGGCTCTACCTCCCCCGCCTCACCCTTCTTCTCTGGTGTCTGAAGACAACACATGGAAGGATGTTGTCAGTGTAAATGGAATCAACATCCAGTCCTACTAAGCATTTGCAACAGCCAAACTTCAAACATAATTTAGTTCATTTGAGTGGAATAGCTGCTCATGGCTTAGTAAATTATTTTAAGAAAATGTATTTGAAATAGGTGGTGCTGAAAGCTTGGTGTTGTAGTGACTGCTTGCGAGATAGGTGAAGAGCTACTGTGGTTGGCGAGGTAACATGCTGGCAGTGGCCAGCCTGATCTGCTCGCCAAACTAGCTGGCTTGCTACCACTTAGCTAATTACCAGTTAGCAAGCTGGCTAGCTTGGTCACAATAATGGTTTATTCAAGGGAATGTATTTGTAGCATTGACTCCCTGCATGGAAGTCACTACGCCCAGCTGTTGTTTGCCCACAAATAATTCCAGCATTTACAAGTTAAACAAATGAAATAAAACGTGTTAATTGGTGAGGTGTAGACGTGTTGGCAGGTGTATTTTTGAACTTTGGAGAGAGCTAGGCTTAAATTTTTCCTCCTGCTTCCAGTGTTTATGCTAAGCTAAGCTAATCACCTCCTGACTCCAGTTACATACGTAGCATACGGACACGAGTACTTACATTCTGCAAGAAAGTGAATATGCTTATTTCCCAAAATGACAAACTATTCCCTTAATAAAACTGACTGAACAAGAAAATGTACCAGCTTTTGTAAAAATGCACCAGACTGGAGTGACCATAGTTCCCCCAGTACTACCCTTCAGGTACCTGTGATGGTGGTTTGGAGAAAAGCTCCTTCCTCTCTTTCTCATGTTCCTGGATTCTCTTGTGTCTGGGATGTGTCGGCTGGTTTGTAGGCTGGTTTGTTGACTGCTGTGACTGGGAGCTCGCAGGTTCACTGGTTAATGCCTGGCTGGAAACTGGCTTCACCTCCTTAGCTTGGACTGCCTCTTTTGACTTTGCAGGCTAGAAAAAACAAATTCATTTTAGATACAGAAGATGATCACACGACTGGAACATCTGTGTTGCCCCCTACAGGCTTCTGAAGGGACGTTTTAAAGCCTGGCAGGGCCACACCCTCTGAGGGCAACGGGGTGTGGCATTGGTGATAGTGTGATAGACTGAGACACCTGTCAATCAAGGCAATCATACCCAATCAGATCAGCCAATGGAAGATGGTCAGTTCAGTATTGCTTTGCAGCAGGCTTCACACAGATTAAGGGTTTGGAGTTTCGTTACTCTGTATGATTTTCTTGACGGGATGGTAATTTTCTAAATCTCCACTCAGTCTTGGAAAATAAGAATGTAAAGGATCTCTTGAGGGCTGAACTTGTGTAAAAAGCTTCTTTTTTTAAAGATTTGTTTTGGTGGCATTTCTGCTTTATTTGATAGTGATAGTAGAGAGAGACAGGAGAGGCAAGGGAGAGAGCGGGGATGACATGCAGCAAGGGGCCCGGGCTGGACTCGAACCCGAGCCGCTGCGGTAAGGACTTAGCCTTGATACATGTTATGCGCTCTACCAGGTGAGCTACCGGGGCGCCCTGTGTAAAAACTTTCTTGACTTTGTATTAGTACAGAAAAGTTGGGGTTTTTCCCCATTCACTTCAATATTCAGCATTTTCTTGGAGCAGCAACTACTGGACATTAGAGGAACTGCAGCTGAACACGCCTTAGCTCTATGGCCGAAAACACCTGAAAACTATTTTTTCAAACATCCAACCAACTGTAGATTCAAAGTCGTTTGGAAATTTAGCAGCTGCCATAATCTGCTTTCAAAGAAATGAAATTTCCTGTTCATGGTCCCACTGAGCTTTTAAACTTAAACTTCCTTTAAACATCTTCCCCGCTCTCACCGGATTGGTTGGTGGGTCGTGCTCGCCCACTGTACTGATACCTGGCTGGGAGAAGACCCAGTGGTGAACTGAGGTGGTTTCCCTGGGGTGCGTCTTCCCTGAGGTAGGAATGTAGAGAAGAAGTTTCTGGAGGGAGTAGTGGTGGTGCTCACAGTGCGCTGGCTCGACACCAAGTCCCTAAGAGGGTGGAGGGAGTGAACAAAAAGTGAGTTTAATAACAGAGCACCGAATGAGCACAAAATGAATCCAAGCTGTAATGAAGATACAGGATTCAAGATTAAGGAGCATGCAGAGACTGACTAGTAAGAGCAGGACAAACATGTCCCAGTTCTATCCATTAACCCTTCCTCTCATTCTGGAGTCGGCCTTGGTTTGGAGCAAGCCTTCAGAAACAGAGCGCTACAAGTCAACGCTGTAAAATAACTTCACTATGGAACAAGATATTCATGGCTCACACGAAGCCGCCAGAAGCCCACAGCAGAACAGAAGCACAAAGACCAACAACAAAGGTGTGGAGTCATGCTCCCTTTGCACTATAAAATAGGTAGTCTGCAATGCTTTCGTGATGAGTATCCTAAGCAGACATGAACATTGTGAAATATAAGGTTCCATTTGTGTCAGTGATGAAGACTGTATGATTTATTTGCCAATGCTTTACTGTTGCCTACATTTATGGCAAAACACCATCTGTTGTGCATTTGCCTAGTCATTAGCCAGATTTCCATCCAAATGTTGCGCCAATTTTAACAAAATTTCCAGACAATCTGCAAAAGAAAATGTGAATTAATGTGCGTTTCCATCCACTACTGTTATGGGAATATCAGGAGTTGGGCGCTGCTATTTTTATTCTCTCCGTTGAATCGGAAGCATCAGTGGACATTTAAGTCACATACTGCATGTACATCATCACTTACTAGCTGTTTCCAAGTCAGTTTCCATTGCACTTCGCATTTTGCTTTTAACTATATAAGTATAAAAACTCTTGTTATATTTTGAGTTTTTGTTTTTTATTTCTGCCATTTTTAATTTGCGGTGTTTCCATCCACCTGTTTTTAAGCACAAATTGAAAATGCCTATATGTGCATGGATGGAAACGCACCTACCGATGTTATCTTTCTCCTTATCACCAGACTAACTTTTTACAGTGGTGGCACTGGTGCGCTTAACCTTTTCATTTAGGAGCAGCAGCACATAATGTAGGGGCACCTAGGGCTGGGCGGTATGGCCTAAAATTTACATCATGGTATCATTTGAAGCACGGACGGTAACGGTATATTCACGGTATATTCTCTTTTCTTAAAACTTCACTGATATGGCAACTGCATGGCAGCTATTACTGTACTATTAACTGTAATACTAGGACATATTTCACATAGTACAGAGGGATTTTAAGAACATTATTTTGCAAAACTGCAATTATAGAAAAATGCAAAACCTTTTATATTTGTCTATTGAAAATATTAAATATATATTTGAAAGCATATATTAATACATTACCCTATTTCTAGTAGGTTATTTCTTATTTCACCATTTTAATTTCTTTGTAGAGGAAATCTGTCAAAACATCTTTTCTTATCGAAAGATAAGATAGAAGACAACATCAAAGACAAATGTGCCAGAGGGACAAGAAGACAACAGCAACCGCGGCAACAACGTAAAAGACAAAGACAATGTCAAGTAACAATGAAGACAATATCACACACAAAGACAACAAAGACGGTAATAATGAGGCGCTCTGGTGGCCTTAAGGCGCAGACCATGAAACACAATGTCCCTGCTTCAAGTCTGGTCAGGGACCTTTGTTGCATGTCGTTCCTCATCTCTCTTTCCTGGCTAATGTCGTGTCTCAGGAAAATAAAATGGACGAAATAAGTCTCAGGCTAGCCCAGCAACAGGAAATCAGAGACATCTTTACAGAGACCTGGCTGTATCACAACATCCAGGAGCAAGCTGTCACACTTGACGGGCGGACTCCGGTAAGACGAGGGGAGGCGGACTCTGTGTTTACATCGATGATGCTTGGTGCTCAAACAAAGTCAGCGTTGATGGTCAATGTTCCCCAGATGTTTTTAATGTTAAGATGCCAAGCACATTATCTGCCCAGAGAATTCACAGTGTTTTTGTTGCTGCTGTTTACATTCCCCTAGACACAAATTCAGAAAATGCACTACAGGAACTGTATGAGGTCATCAGCAGTCACATGACAACACAACCTCAATAAATAAAGGCAAACCTTTATCGTAGCTGGCAATTTTAATCAAACAGGCCTCAGAACTATTTTACCTAAATTCCACCAGCATGCCCACACCCCCACCAGGGGAACAAATACCATGTTTACACAAACATTTCTGGAAGCTACAAAGCTCTCCCCCACCCCCACTTTGGTCAATCAGACCATATTTCCCTGCTTCTCCTGTCTACTTACTGCCAGTTGAGGTTCAAACCATCAGTAAAAGCAGTTAAAGTGTGGACAGATTAATCTACAGGACTGTTTGAGTGCATAGACTGTCTCATGTTCAGAGATGCCACCACCCAGGAGAACCACATCAATCTTAAGAAATATACATCATCAGTGACATCATACATCAGCAAATGTGTTGATGAGGTGGTGATCACAAAGACACTAAAATCATTCCCCAACGAGAAAGCCTGGATGAATGGAGAGGTGAGGGCTTTACTCAGATCCAACAAAGCTACCTTTTGGTCTGGTGACAAGGAAGCTTACAGCACTGCCAGAGCAAGACTGAAAGCTGGCATCAAGGAGGTAAAGCTGAGACATCAGGAGAGACTGGAGAGAGACCTCAACACCAGCAACACCAAAGATATGTGGCAGCCGATCAAAAACATCACAGGCTACGAAAGCAGGAGCGCCCCCATCATGTGTGAGGCCACATTACCAGATGAGCTCAACACATTTTATGCTCGTTTTGATCTCCCCAACAAAGACTCAGCTGTAAAGTCCACTCTGCCTCCAGAGGACCAGTCACTGTCAGTATCCACAGCAGATGTGAGAAGAATCCTGCTGAGAGTGAATATGAGTAAAGCTGCTGGGCCTGATAACATCCCTGGCCGTGTACTAAAACATGTGCCAACCAGCTAGTTGATGTTATTACTGACATTTTTAACATATCACTGTCTCAGGAGATTGTTCCCACCTGTTTCAAGACAACCACCATTGTCCCTGTATCTAAAAGGTTTGCAGTGTCTAGTCTAAAGGATTACCGCCCTGTGGCTCTCACCACCCAAGTGCTTTGAGAAACTGGTTCTCCAGCACATAAAGAACAACATCCCAGCCAGCCTGGACCCTCACCAGTTTGCATTCAGAACTAACAGATCCACACAGGATGCCATCTCCACTGCCCTCCACTCAGTCTCCACCAACCTTGAGAACAACACCACCTACATCAAAATGCTGTTTGTTGATTTCAGCTCAGCACTGAACACAATCTCCCCCATGAAACTGATTGGAAAACTGTGCACTCTGTGCTTGAGTACCACACTCTGTAATTGGATATTGGACTTCCTCACAAACTGACAGTTCAGATTGGCACACACACCTCCTCCACTGTAGTGCTGAACACCGGAGGCCCCCAGGGATGTGTGTTCAGTCCCCTCCTGTTCACGCTGTACACCCACTGCAGCTACTGACATGGAGACAACTCTGTTGTGAAGTTTGCGGACGACACCGCCATCATCAGCTGGATTTCATACAACGATGAGACTTCATATCGGGAGGAAATCAACAATCTTGCAGAGTGGTGCGCAGATGACAACCTACTGCTTAACGTCAGCAAAACCAAGGAGCTGATCGTTGATTTTCAATAAAAGGAGGCAAAGACATACACCCCTGTCTACATCAGTGGAGCTGAGGTGGAGCAAGTGAACAGTTTTAGGTTCCTGGGAATCAGCATCACAGAAAACCTGTCATGGTTCTCTCACATCTCCACCCTGGTCAAGAAAGCTCACAAATGACTGTTTTTCTTAAGGAAACTTAATTCAATTCAATTTTATTTATTTAGCGCCAATTCATAACAGAAGTTATCTCATTGCACTTTTCAAATAGAGCAGGTCTAGACCGTACTCTTTATAATATTAATTACGAAGGCAAAATTCCTGTGCCAAGTTCTTGTTAACTTTTACAGTGGAGCAACAGAAAGCATCCTGACTGGAAACTTCACAAACTGGCATGGGATGTGCACGGCCCAGGACCGGAGGGCTCTGCAGCAGGTGATTAAAACCGCTCAGAACATCATTGGTACCAACCTGCCAAGCATCAGTGATATCAGTGAGATGAGGTGTCTGCGCAGAGCCCAAAGGATACTAATAGACAGTAACCCCCCCCCCCATAACTTTCTGTTATGCTGGTTTTGCACATTACCATACCACTACCTTTTGCACTACCCTCATTCCCACTAAAATCAAAGTCTTGCACTATAATTAAAAATACTCATATTACACTGATATTGCACATACTGTACATACTTTGTGTGTATACGTGTATTATATGTACATAAGTAACTGTATATATTGTTTTGATTTTATTCTATTCTAATTTTAAATATTTGTATATATATGTTCATTGTGCAACTCTGTATTGTAAAATAACAAATAAATAAACCTTGAACCTCGGCCTGCTGACAAAAACTGTCTATAGGTCCATATCTTTATGTAGACCTATTTTAACACACAGAGGAATTAGCAGTTGTGACTATGGCCACAGGAAGTTGTGAAGCAGCAACAGGAAGAATAATGTTTGCACTGACAAAAACTTCACTGCATCCACCCAACTGCTTCCAGTGGTGTTGTCTGATAGTTGATAGAGATTAGTGTGTTTGGTTGAGACTAGAGTAAAAAGCTCAACCCAGCACTATGCATTATATTTCCGGGAGTAATAATGTCAAAACTCTACAACAAAGATGACGGTATCAAACACGTAGAAGACAACAGCCAACCAAACAGCAATGCAATAACAAAGTGAAATAGCAATAAAGAAAACAAACACAGCTGCTATTTTGTAATGTAAAATACATAATTGACAAAGAAAATGAGAAAGACAAGAACAAAGATGAGGACAGTGACACTTGATGTCTGGTCTGCAAAGCAGTTGAGATTTTACATCAGTGGGAAGAAAAACGCAGCAAGGCGACAATGACAAAGCAACTACGCATCAACGGTTTTAGCCGCGCTTGTGGCGTGGCCCTAGGAATGACAATGTCGGTCTGCACCCCACTTTGGTCCAGACTGAAATATTTATTAGATGGGTTGTCATGAAATTTTGTACAGACATTCATGGTTCTCAGAGAATGAAGCCCAACGACATTGGTGATCCCCTGACTTTTTATCTAGTGCCACCAGCAGGTCAACATTTGTGGTTCAGAGTGAAATGTCTCGACAACTGTTGGATGGATTAATATGCAATTTGGTGCAGACATTCATGGTCTTTGTGAACTTTGGTAATCCCAGACTTTTCATCTAGTGCCAAATCAAAATGTCAAGTTATGCAATACTTTGGTTTATCTAACAGTTTGTTTTTCTTAGCAATGAGCATTACAGCCTCACAGAACTGCTAGCGAAGCTATAGACTCTTAAGTCTTGTTGCAGCCTAAACAGTGGACGACAACAGTACAAACTGTAAAATGCTTTCAGCCAAGTACTGTAACCTCATGTTGTTTCTTCTTGTCTTGTTTAACAGAAGCTGGTGACCAGTTAAATGTCTTAATACTGCCAAATACCATTCATCTGAGCTAAGAGCTGCATATTTTATGCTGTTTTATGTTAAGCTGTGAGTTGCTTTAATGTATTTCATTTGTATGTTATTTATATATGCTGAAAATACAAATTGAATTTCATGGCAATCTGTTTATTAGATTATTACATATGTTGCGTAAAAGGTTGGATATTTGTTACCCAAACCTTTTTTGGTCAGTGCTGCAGAAGAGAAAACCACTGGTGTTTCTTCTGAGAAACATGTACGATCATTACTTCTTAGGATATTTTGAAGGCTTCTTTGAACTTACTTTGTCTGTAAATGTTACCACTAGGAGTCATTATTTGCAAGCGCAGTATTTATTTCATTGCTATGCCAATGACACCAAACTCTATATAGGTGTTGATCCTGATGATGCTTTTCTTTCTACCACACATAAGGTAGGCTCGAATACTGCAATGCATTACTCTCAGGTCTCCCAAAAAGAGTCTATTAGTTAGGCGGTTTCAGACCAAACACACAAGAGCCAATAGTCTGCACGAGGTAGCATGCAGAATGAGGTGCAGAAAACAATGCTGTGGACTACACTGGAATGTAAACAATCGCAATATCCTCATCCACTCTGATATATTCTGCCATGGTTGAGAATTTTTACTAACCTCCCGGTGGGTTCAGAGAGTAAACTAACAGAACTCTGGGAATTCAGAGATGCACAAAATTAACTTCTTTATCATTCTTGTCTACAGTAAAACTGGCACCTCTGGAGTGAGAGCCATTTTAAGATTCCAGCACTTGCCCATAATATCGGTCATACCTTTGCTTTCTCAGGACGAGCCTACTGCAACAGTCTTTTATGAGGTTTAAACCAGAAAGCACTCAACATGCTCCAACTAGTAGAAAATACAGCTGCTAGAAGTTTAACTAATGCCAGAAAAGGAGATTATCTACTTTTAGCATCACTGCACTAGTTACCCATTTGTGTCAGGATTGGGATTTTAAGATTTTATTTTAAGAATACTTTTACTGCTCTTCATGGCCAGGCTTCCAGATGATATCTTAGAGTTGCTCTCCCCTCAAAAGCCTGTTTTAGGGGGGCTTGAGAGGCTAAGGCTGTTCCTTTAGATCACCTCTTCTGCTTCTACAAAGTTTTATCTATATTTTCACGTTTTTCTATGCTTGACATTTCATTATGTTTTACTGGATATTAAAGTTTCTTATTAGTAGTATTCATTGTAGAGTGTACTGTATTTGTCAGGCCTGTCTACAGTCCTCTGTCAGCATGTGAGAACCCTGAGTGAAAATTTCAAAAATGCATCGTACTGACAAGAAACAACAATTCATCAGGTGAATTGTTTATTTGGCAACATCAACTGCATCACAGCACACAGTGTAAAAACAGCATAAATACTGTATCATTAACAATAAGTTAGTTAAAAGCTTTTTAAATATGTATTTTATAAGAATAAACACAAAATAACTCAGCAGTGTTGTCTGCTTTAAAAATAAAGTAAATTCTTCTAAAAGTGACTCTGGGATGAAGATATGAGGTTTCTGAATGACAGCCTGTTTCAGCTTCAAGCAAACAAAAACATCCTCACAGTCCTCCCTCCTCATCACATGACACTGCTGTTCTACGGAAGACGATTAACGCCAAAAGCTTTTGAAGAAATTACGTTAATTTCTTAATTCTGAGAATTAAGTGAGAATTCTTATTTTAGTCTCACACATGTGACTACTCCAGCATTACTCCGAATTTCAGACTTTGTTCTCAAAATGTCTATTTTATCCTCAAAATTCACAGATAAATCTCAGGCCTCAAATCATATTTTTAACTTTTCAGTAACATTAGCAAAGAACTTTGGCACCCTTCATTTAGCATGAGGTCGGCCATGTTATGTTCTAAAATTCAGGAAACAATCAACATATTAGACTTCATAGTGAAACTTTTAAAATAAAATTCCAGTAAAACAAATGCAGTCAGTCAATGCAGTGAGGTAAAACTGAACAACAAGCTACCATGCTAAAGTGCTAACATCAGAAACATTTCATGTGTCTGTCCTGTGTTTGGTGGTTAGAAATGAAAAAAATGACCCCATCAGGACAAAAAAACAAACAAAACTGCGATAGATAGAAATGATGCTCTGATTAACATTTTAAAAGACCTTTTAGAGAGAAGATTTAAGATGGCTGCCATCTGTAAAAACACATAAATGAAAAGCAAAAACTGTATTAAGTGCTTAAACCGATATAAAACCAGAACTTAGTTCATACCTGTTAATTGAGAACCTCTGTTTTAAACAGTTTATATCCAGAGATTCTAATACATCAGAAAAATAATACTTCCATTTCATTTAAAGCATAACCGCCATCTTGGATGCACCAAAGAAGTACCAAACCCCTCAGGGTCACTGGGATCAGCCATTTTAGAAAAGCATGGAATCAAGAGTCAACACAATGAGCATTAAAAAAAAGTGACAGAATGGCAGCCATTTTAGTTGTAGTCAGGCATCAGTAAAAACAGTGATGTTAGTGTCTCACAGCTCAGTGTCTCCAAGTCGGTCCATGTTCTGGACGTAGACCGGCAGCTTGTGGTGGACCATCTCGTCTCCATCTCTCTGGTCCCGACTCTCTGTCTGAAGTGCAAACAGCTGGAAGAGATAAGACGAGACAGACAGGTCAGATACAATAACAAGAAAAATTATACCCCAGTACCATCTAACCAAACCTCAGCATGGGACTGTTGAGACGAAACGATTGTTCAGATCAAATGTTGAGAGATTTTAAAACTTGATTGCTTAAATGTCATAATGGGGCTGTTAAATGAAACCTGGTGAGGAGGCTAGAAGGGTCTTCATGAATCTCATGATACATGTTACAAATAGTGGAACTTTGAAAGATAGTGATCTCATCACTATCTGAACTTATCACTAAATCATGGGACATTTTAAACAAATGATTAGAGTTTTTAAAATAAGTGATGAGACTTTTTAAACCAAATAAAGGGACTTTTTCAACTAAATATGCAATTTTAATTCCAAATAACAGGACTATTTAAATCTCACTCCGCTTTTTAAATAAGTTGAATGGAACTTGTTGAACCATTAAAAGGAATTGCTTAAACCACATGAGACTTAAAATTTACATTTATCTTTTTGACTTATTTTGTCCATAAAACATATTGCTTGTTAAAACAGGAAACATTTTATTTGATAGTTTTCTTCTCACCAGCTGGCGGAGCTGTTCGTTCTCTTCTGTCAGGCTGGTTGTCTTCTGGACTTCAGCATCAAAACTCAGCAGGACTGGCTGGGGTGAAAACCAGTTATGGACTGGAAACCAGCAAATTCAGAGTTTAAATGACAGACACAGTGGATCAGTGTGGCACCCTCTAAAGTTTCAGACATGCATTACAACGTCTTCACTATTACATCTAATCTAGCTACAAACTGGACATTCAACTGTAAAATTGGAAAGGATATGCATACACTGGAAGAGGACAGACAGGAAGTTGTGCAGTGAAACCAGGAAAGTGTCGGCCCACTGGCGGGAGAAGTACGGAGAGAAGGCGGGGTTCTGCTCGGGGGCGGGGATAAACGGCAGGATGAACCAGTCACGCCACTCGCCCTGACCCTGCAGCTCCAATGCCTGCTTCTGGAAAAACTCCTGGGTCTTCTCCAGGTTTCCTTTCTAGGAGGATGAAAGGAGAGATGTTTAACTGTTGCTCTGTTTCAGAAACGTACAGTGTGGTGCGTTGGATTTCTCTACTGGATGTTACCTGGATGGTATTGATGACGTAGTATCTGTACAGGCTGGTTCTCAGTTTGTTGACTGTGGACCTGTAAACATCCTCCAGTCTGCAGAACAGACGTCTGTCCAAGTAAAGCCAGTACTCCTTCAGACCAAACAGGTCGAAGCTCTGGACAAACTGCTGCAGCTGATCGATGATCTTATCCACCTGCAGACAAAGTTGTTTTAGATGAATGGCAAACCTAAAAATCAGCCCTTTTAAAAAAGAATCAGCCGTACCCTGAAGCCTTTCTCCTTGTCGGCTTTGATCTCGCCGTCCAGGAATTTCAGAGTGCTGGTGAAGCCGCGATAGAGCAGATACTCTCTCACGTGTTCGTCTGTCCTCTCCACTGCCGACCCCATGGTGCCCTCTGACCTCTGACCCTGCAAGGTACAATATTATACAGTGTATAATACAGTTATATAATACAGTTTTCTTGTTCATTTCAAACCAATCAGGAAAAAGGGATCTGTTTGGTGTGTGTCTTCTGTAATCATTCTGTTTTATATGAGTTGTCTCCTGAGGCAACATCAGATTCAGAGAAATCTGACTATCAAGTCCAATCTAGTCTAATGCCTTAGGAAATGGAGGAAATGTGGTTGGAATTATTTAGTTTTGTTATCACACCTCACATGAAGAGCAACATGAAAGCAAGACACGTCCCTATCCAGTAAGCAATTTATTCCTTAAAGTCCTTGTTTTCTTCAAAAGAGTGAAAAACTCTGACGGACACCGCAATAAGAATATTTCATCACTTTTCCATTACGAATCTTATTTATTTAAATTTATCTGAAGTATTTTCAAAGTTTGAGTTACATTTTTCTGTATTCTGCTGCAGTGGCCTGCAGTCTAAAAGAGATATTTTGGAAGATTGTGTGTTTAACCTTCAGAGAGATCCCTCAGGAGAGTGACATATTTGATCTTGGTCTGATTATAGAAAGATTAGTTAGGGATGCTCCAATTCCACTTCTTTCCCGATACGATTCAGATACATCAACATACTGAGTACCCATCTGATAACAGCGCTCTCTTTCCCCCCAAACTTTCTGTAAACCTCACTGCATGGAACTTATTGGAATTATATTGAAGGGAACCACGGACCCTGTGTTGAGTTGGACCAGTCATATAGTGAACTGCATCTCTAAAAACTGCTATTAAACTGAACCTCCCGGACATAAACAATGGATGGACATAGAAAGGAAAATATTTGCGATGCTGAAACTGACTTTTCCCCTGAGGACTGGGGCAGAGAAACGGATCTCCCTCCCTGCAAACAAGGACGCTCTCCTGTTTGTATCTGGCTCATCTTTACATACAGTCAATGATCTGGATAAAACTAAGGACACTGTGTCAGAAACGTGTAGCCCACTGGTTGACCTGTATTGTCGAGGTTGCCTTTTTCTTTTGTAAAATATCTTAGAATTGTTCTAAATAACGAATGGAAAAAATACATCTAAAACATTATCATCACTAATACAGAACAAACCACTAAGGGTGATATTGGTATGTAGATGTCAGGCTGCCGTCCTGTCTGGCAGGCAGGCAGGCTGCCGTCCTGTCCTGCAGGCAGGCAGGCAGGCAGGCAGGCAGGCAGGCTGCCGTCCTGTCCGGCAGGCAGGCTGCCGTCCTGTCCTGCAGGCAGGCAGGCAGGCAGGCAGGCTGCCGTCCTGTCCGGCAGGCAGGCAGGCAGGCAGGCAGGCTGCCGTCCTGTCCTGCAGGCAGGCAGGCAGGCAGGCTGCTGTCCTGTCCGGCAGGCAGGCAGGCTGCCGTCCTGTCCGGCAGGCCAGACATCAAGTTCCGACTGTGTATGAGACTGCTCGGACGTCGTTAACAGCGTAAAGCATAAAGTGAAATGTCCCTCTGAATCTAACGGTTTCTGTAGTGAGTAGTTTTGATTCCTTCCGCTCTTAGTTGCTAACCCTCAAGCCAAACTCCATTCAAAAATCTCCTAAAACTGGACACATGTATAATTAAGGAAACGATCGCATTCACTCTAACGTTACACCACTGGTGACGTCGCTCAGTGAAACTCAAGATATCTGTGTAAAATCTCAAGTGTCACAGAAGCTCCAGTTCATTTTCACTTTCCGCAACGCTGTGTGCCACCATAACAAGGACGTGGTCATATTTTGATACACTGACGAACGTGAATAACACTTGGAGGCATTTATGCCGAGTTAGCATGCGAATCGCGTTTATACAAGACAGGCCTTCAGTCACGGCTTACTATTTACGTACCTCGGTTGATAATCAAGATTCTTCAATTGAGCGATTTTTTTGTGGAGTTCGGTGTCTTCGCGCAAGACAACAGCACGTAGGTTACCGCCGTGACACAAAACCTTCAACCCCCGAATCCGGATTCAATATCTAGATCCAAGAAACAGCTGGAGCACAGAGTCTAATTCTGAATGTGATAAAAATGTTAAATACTCACAACAATACAGACAAGAGTCTCTTCCTGTTGTGTTTGCCCTGGCAGTCATGTGACGAGTTCATGTGACGTGGACAGTTAGTGGTGAACCCAGAGCGCCCTCTGGAGGCCGCCACGCCATGCTACAGTTTGAATGTTAAAGAACCCCAAATGAATGTTACTGCACGTTAGGATTTTAACTGCTACTAACAAAAGTGACACAAAAGCAGATTCTTACTTTTCCAAAAAATTGATATTTTACAAGCAATGCATTACCTTCATACATCAACCAGTTATGAGCTAAAAGTCAACATGTTTACCTCCTTTTTGAAGTTATATATAAACACTGATCTCATTCAAAGTGCCAATATTCATCATCAATGGAAATCTTACAATTTCATCATGGATAAATAGAGCACTACAACATAATAAATATAACAACGCAACACTGTACAAAAGTCAAGAGCGTAGAGCGAGTGACTGCAGACTGCCCCAACTTATTTAAGAAATTGTCCATGTTTACTGCATGCCTGTAATACTATGTCCATATCTGCTATTCATTTCCTAATTCTTTGGACGGTGCAGGTTATATGCTGTCATTAAATTATTAATATTACTCCTTTGTCCTTGTTGACCTAGTCTTTGACTTGTTGACAGTGTAGGGTTGTAATATGGATGTTGTTGTTGTTGTTCAATATAACTGTTCAAATAAAGTTATCAAGTAAATAAATAAATAGCAAAAAAGAAACATATAAGTTGAACTACAAAGAGTGTAAACAGCCCAACTTAATTTTTAGTTATTCTATATGGTGCTTTAAAGCAGATTAAAAAACCTAAAGCAGGAGAAACTGCTGCATAACAAAAACATAAAAATGAAAACGTTAAAAATGTCTTCATTTGCAATAAACAGAAAACAATTCATAGCAATGAAATATTTAAAGGTTATATTGATAACAGTTTTATGTAGACGAATATTTAAAAAAACAAACATCCACAGAGCTTTTAGAAAGGTGCGGAATAAAAGCATCACTTTTCCTAAAAAAAATTTTATGATTGTGAATTAATCATTTTAAAATGTTGACGGGTCCAAAATGAACGTTTTGTGTCTGGCGTTTGGTTCCTGCTTCTAACAAGGCTTGTGAGCCAATAGTATAACGGCGTTGGTATCACGTGGTGTAGTTGCCAGTTAGTGTGGAAAACACGGACACTGACGTTAGCACATATTAGCTAACTTAGCTTAATTGTCTGAACAACAATAAGCCATAAAATTACAGTTCTGCATATTTAAGCAAAATAAACAACAACTACCGGCTGCCATAGTCCTTAAAACCTTAACTAATGTGATGTCACCGGTTAGATAGTCAGAAATAGAAAAATAACAGCTTCAGTCCCTGAGCAGCTACGTTAGCATTAGTGACGTGCCATTATACTGAAGATGCGTATCAGAGGGGATTTAGAAGTGGGCCAGGGTCTGACATAACCGATGGCCCGGGGCCAGTACAAGTTTACGCTGACTGACCGGTCACCGGTCGGGCCGGTGGCAGACTGGTCCTCTTATGAAAAGACGGTCGCTCTTCTTTAAAAAAGGAGCGGACATGGGATCCCAATATATTACCATTGTGTCATGTCGAAGGTAAATTAAAGTTCTGCACTACTGTAAATCTGCTCAGTATACTGATTAGACCCAAACCGTGACTGTTACTGAGGGTGTCATCTCATATAGCAGTCTAACGTTAGCCCTATTCTGAGACACACGCTGAGGTACTTGTGGCTAGCAGCCATGTAGCCAGCTGCGTTGAGCTCAGCAGCTTCAGTACCCGTGTTAATATAAAGATCTGAAAATACTGACATGACCACACAGCCGCCCTTTCTCCCTGTAGCCATTGTTGCTGTGTGGCGCTCAGCTGTTTTTTATAACCCGCTATGAGATTTGTTTTCAGCAAGAAATCACCTCGACTAATGTTAGTCAACACTACGCTAACACTAGATAACGCTAGCTAACGTCAACCTTTACTGTCGCTGTCTAATGTGGAGCGCTGTGGGTTTTAACAGCATCCCTACAGCGTACTGTACTGGACTCTTCGACTGGATTAAAATGTAAATATTTAGCTAATTTCTTATAGTGTAAGGATGACTGAAATATAATTTTACGGTAAGTGTTGCAACATAGGGCCCCTATAATTATTAAATGATGGGGGAAAAGGGTTAGCTAAAGCTAGCTAGCCATATCCTAAGATGACCATAGATAATGTTACATGAAACACCACCGCACAAAGTCACCTATATCTATAGCTGATGTGTAGTTATATGTTGCAAAATGAATTCATTACTCTATCACGGAAGATTCATCACTTGATATGACTGAGTCTGAGTCTCGCTCCACTGACCATGAAATGTGCAGGTTAACAACTGGGAACCACTGGGGGTGGGGGGAGGCGTCATCTAGTGGCTGATGTGATCAATGTTATCAATAGCACCTTTAACACACTAGATACGATCTATATACAATTCCTGATCAGAAAATCAAAAAACAAAGCAGAGGTGTCACACAGTTGCTATGGTAACGTGGTAAACAACACAGAGTTTAGTTTGGTCTCTGCTGCTATGTGCACAGTTACCGTGGCGACAGGTAAACAAGAAGCTCAGATGCAGGGGAGAGAAAATGTCAGCAAGGAGAAAAGAGAGAGCAGAGGAGGAGAACAAGGAGGCTTTCTCAGAGGAGGAGGAGAGGAGGAGTGTTGAGGAGGAGGACTTTGAGGAGGCGATCAGGGAGGCTGCCTCCTCCGTTGCTTCCAGAAGGCAACCTGCACCATCCAAACAACAAATCATCCCCCACATCCCTGAGGCAGTGGACGACTTCCTGAGGAACTTCCTCCGGAGAGCCGGCCTGCGCCGGACTCTGAACAGCTTTGAGGCAGAGTGGTACGGCTCAGCTCAGAAACTCCTGACAGAAACTGTGACGATGGCAGCGACGGGCATCTTGTTCATCCCTGATGCTCTCACTCACAAGCAGCTCCTCCAGAGCGAGCTGGAGACGGTCCGCAGAGAGACGGACCTGCTCAGACGGGAGGTGCTGATGGCAGGGGAGAGCCTGGTGAGGATGCAGAGGGAGAGGGATTTCCACCGGCTACAGTACCGACGAGTCGCTGAGGACAAAAACAGGCTGATCGAGGACTTCAAACAGCTGAAGAAACACCTGGAGTCCTACGAGCCGGCACTAAGGCAGCTGGACGACAAATATCAAACAGCTCTAAGGCAGAAAATGCTCATCAGTTTAAAAAAGGACAGAGTCCAAAACACCAGAGATGCAAGACTGAATCAGGAAAAATCTCTAATCAAGAAAGAGAACATCAGACGGAGCAACAGCGCTGAGAAATCACCAGCAAAAAGCACTATAACCAGACAGCCAAAGGAGTTTCCCGTCTGCAGCAGACTGGTGAACCCTCATGTGGCTCAGGTGAACTTTCAAAAATGGAAAAACCCCAGTTCCTTCAGCCTGTCCTGCTCCATCAGAGCCCACAAGCTTCCCATCAGCTGCATCGACCTCCATCCGCGAAAACTGATCCTCGCCTCCGCCTCTGACGACCGCAGCTGGAGGTTGTGGGCGCTGCCAGCCAACGGAGAGAAGGTAAGAAAAAGGCATTCATGTATTCAAATCTATGAGAGAGATGAGAGGAGATAACACACGAGATAACATCTGATCAGATACTTTCAGACTCATGAAGAGAAGAGACTAGATTAAATGAGATGTGAGATGAGACAAGATAAATTATGAGATGGGACAAAGAGAGAAACTACAAGTTACCAGATGCAATTAGATAAAACAAAATTAGTTATGAGAAATATAAATGACACAATCTGATGTAACCACATGATGAGATGATATGGATTGTAGGATGAAATGAAAGGAAATGGCAAGACATGAGACAAGGTAAAATGATACAAACTGAGAAAAAAAAAGACAAAGGAGAAGTTACAATCTGGGACAAGATTAATTATGCAAGAAGATTAGATAAGATACAATAAAAGACTGTTGTAAGATTACATGACATGAGGTTAGAGGTAATATGCAACAAGATGAGATGAGACAGACAGGATGTAATTTATCTGTTGACTTGTTATGAGAAAAGACAAAATTAGATCAAATGATTCTGTAAGTTAAAGGAGCGATGAGACAAAATGAGTGAGAAAAAAAAATTCTGGTGATCCATTTTCTCTCCTGTGATTATGACTTAAGAACAGGTGAAAAAAAAGTTTTGCCAGGATCATTTTTCTAAGTTCTTTTTTTCTGTGAAAATTTTATTTTTCACCTGTTTTCACAGATGGAAAAAAGTAACTTAGTGTTAATTTCGTTAACGAAAACTATGACGAAAAATGTTATAAAAATAGATCTTTGCTAATAAAAGCCATAAGATCCGGCTCCCTTCAAAGAGCCGTAATTCCCATCACTAATGGCAAGTCCTGAACATGTATTGCAGTTACTATCCAGTCAAACTGTTAAAGATATTTGTGTGTGATTTCTTAGCTCTAAGGCCAGGTAGGCATATTAATCGACTAATTGTATCAGCACTTGTGTGATTTTATTGGTAATGAATTAGTTTAGTTTAAACAGAGAAAACACTTTGACTAAAAGTTGACTAAAATGTAATGACTTTTCGTCGGCTAAAACTAGACTAAAACTATGAAGGATAAAAATGACTAAATATGACTAAAACTAATAAGCATTTTCATCTAAAGACTAAATCTAAAAAAGCTGAACACTGAACTTAGAAAAATTATCCTGGCAAAACTTTTTTTTTCACCTGTTCTTAAGTCATAATCACAGGAGAGAAAACTATTTAGATCAGACTTAGAAAATGGATCACCAGAATTATTTTTTCTCAATTGCCTCTCAGCGCTTCCGTAGAAAAGATAAAATGATATATGACAAGGTGAGATACAAAAGAGACGGGTTGAGAAAAGACCAAGTGAGTTAAGATATGACATGAGAGAGACTAACGAAGATAAGACAGATAATAAAGTTAAGATATGTAACAAGACACTGTAAGATGAGATATCAGAATCAGAAATCCTTTATTGATCCCCGAGGGGAAACTCTTTTGCTACAGCAGCTCACTGTCACGTCAATGCACACAGGAATAGAAGTACTAGGCAAAAAAATATAATACACTATAATACAGGTAAAATAAATTAAGTACCAAAGTGGATTTAGAGGTTGATAAGTATGTACAGTATAATACAATGTAATAATATAAGTAATAAGTAATAGTGCAATAATGAGTACTGTCAAGTTAAGTGTAGCCTATTAAGATTATAATGAGACAGTGGATATTGCACAGCAGTAATAGAAGTATGAATAAATATCAATAAATAGGAAATATTAAACTGAAAACAGAGTATATTGCACAATTATTTCAAGTATTGCAGAGATGTAATGATCAATGTCCAGTTTAGTGACTTAGGTCATACAGACTGACACTTAGAGGGAGGAGTTAAAGAGTCTGATGGCCACAGGCAGGAATGACTTCATGTGGCGCTCTGTGGTGCATTTTGGGGGGATGAGTCTTCCTCTGAAGGTACTCCTTTGCTTGACCAGCACGTCATGGAGCGGGTGGGAGACACTGTCCAAGATGGCGTGTAGTTTGGCCAGCATCCTCCTCTCTGACACCACCGCCAGAGAGTCCAGCTCCACCCCCACAATGTCACTGGCCTCACGGATCAGTTTGCTGAGTCTGCTCCGCTACCCTCGACCTGCTGCCCCAGCATGCAACAGCATACAGGATAGCACTGGCCACCACAGACTCATAAAACATCTTCAGCATTGTCCGGCAGATGTTGAAGGACCTCAGCCTCCTCAGAAAATAGAGGCGGCTCTGGCCCTTCCTGTAAAGAGCTTGAGTGTTCTTAGCCCAGTCCAGTTTATTGTCCATGTGTACTCCCAGGTACTTGTAATCCTCTACAATGTCCACACTGACCCCCATGATGGAAACCGGGGTCACTAGTGCCTTGGACCTTCGTAGATCCACAACCGGCTCCTTAGACTGTCACAGTGAGCTGCAGATGGTTCTGCTCACACCATGAGACAAAGTTCCCCACCACAGCCCTGAACTCAGTCTCATCACCACTGCTGATACATCCCACCACAGCAGAGTCATCAGAAAACTTCTGAAGGTGGCAGGACTCTGTGTGGTAGCTGAAGTCCGTGGTGTAGGTTGTGAAGAGGAAGGGAGAGAGGACAGTCCCCTGAGGGGCCCCAGTGTTGCTGACCACGCTGTCTGACACACAGTGCTGCAGACACACATGCTGTGGTCTACCAGTCAGGTAGTCAACAATCCAGGACACAAGGGGGGCATCCACCTGCATCGCTGCCAGCTTCTCACCCGGCAGGGCTGGCCGGATGGTGTTGAAAGCACTGGAGAAGTCAAAAAACATGATCCTCACCGTGCTTGCCGGCTTGTCCAGGTGGGTGTGGATGCGGTTCAGCAGGAAGATGATGGCGTCCTTAACTCCCAGCCGGGGCTGGTAGGCGAACTGAAGGGGGTCCAGGAGGGGTCTGACCATGGGCCGCAGCTGTTCCAGCACCAGTCTCTCCAGGGTCTTCATTATGTGGGAGGTCAGTGCCACCGGTCTGTAGTCCTTGGAGCCACTGGGACGCGGCGTCTTCGGCACAGGAACTGTGCAAGATGTCTTCCACAGAACAGGGACCCTTTGAAAACTCAGGCTCAGGTTGAAGACATGTTGAAGGACTCCACATAGCTGGGGGCACAGGCTTTTAGCACCCTGGGGCTAACGCCATCGGGGCCTGCAGCCTTGTTTGAGTAGAGTTTCATCAGCTGTCCTCTCACCTGGTCAGCAGTCAGGCACACAGCAGAGGTTACAGGCAGGGGAGGGGGGGGAGTCGTCAGTCTGGAGAGGGCCGTTAGCCTGAGAGCCAGTTGAGGGGGGAGTAGGACTCTCCCAGGAAGATGGAGGAGGGGGAAGCAGTGGACTCAGAGGAGTCTGAGGGCCGACAGCAGCTGAGTTAGAGGGGGGATGAGCAGGAGCCGGTGTGTCGAATCTGTTAAAGAAAAGATTAAGTTCATTGGCCCTGTCCAAGCTGCCTTCAACTCCTCTGCTGCCAGTCGGTCTGAAACCAGTGATGGTCTTCATGCCGCTCCAGACCTCTCTCATGTTGTTCTGCTGGAGTTTTCGCTCCAGCTTCCTCCTGTACTTCTCCTTGGCCTCCCTGATCTTCACCTTCAGGTCAGCCTGGATTTCCCTCACCTCCTCCCTATTACCATCCATATGACCAATGAATAATATCCAATGAAATGACATTAGATGAGATGCGATTCAAGTAGCTGAAAAAAGAAGAGACAAATTAATGAAAAAAGCTGAGAATTAATTTTAGAAGATTTTTAAAAAGCAAACCCAGATGAAACAAGATACTATAAGATGAGGTATGAGATATGACAAAATGTCCAATGAAATGAGACATTCGATAAGATGCTGAAATTACTTAAGATGAGACAGGATAAATCGATTTTAAAAACTAAAAAGTAGTAGTTATAAGATGAAAAGTCAAACTGAAATGAGACTAGAAATTATTATTTGATGAGATGACAGACAAGAACAGATAAAATACAATGTGATGAGATCAAATCAACTGAGATACTCAGATTAGTTAGTAGATGAGATAAATGATTAGATACTAAAGACGAGATAAATCAAGGGGAGGTAATTAATATCCAATATAAAACACTAGATGTGATAGATTTACATACATGAAATGAGATCAAATGAGAAAAGACGAGATACTACAAGATAAGATGTGAGTTGATACAGGATGAGACAAAATGAGTTAAAAGATCAGTTACAAAATGTAATGAGATGATAAATGAGACAAAATGTGGAAATATAGATACTGTGGTAGCTTACACATCACAAAATGAGATGAAATAAAACAAACTGAGATAAAGTATGATGACATATTACATGGAATAAAATGAGGAAAAAAAAGAGGCGAGTCAATAAAATCATATCTTTTTGTTGATATTCGAGGGTCACTCTGATTGGCTGATGTACTAAAATGTGATGTCATGTAATGTATGTTGCCAGGTTGGTCAGATGGTGCTGACAGGTGAGGGTCACTCTGACTGGCTGTCTGGCTGCAGTTTTCATCCTGATGGAGCAAAACTTGCAACAACCAGTGGAGACACTATGGTAAGTTAATCTTCATTACACTACTGCAACAGTATACAGGTGGCAGATTAAAGGACAACCCAACATAAAGTGTCTTAGGCTGTATTCAAAACTATACTAGCAGTACGTACTGATTTGGCCAGAATGTAGTATGTAATATGCAATATGCAAAAGCAAAATCTACAATACTCCAAAAATACCCTGATGTCGTACTGATTCAGAAAAAGTCTCCAGTATTCATCGGACCAGTCTAGCTCGCGTACTGTGTCCCACAATGCAAAGCACTGGAACGGTCACAACCACGGTTATTATTAACGAAATGTAATCTCTTGTCTCAACACCCGGTCACCCTGCGTCAGTGGTGGACAAGGAGGAATGTAACTGCTCTGTCCCTAATTACAAAAAATATAACTTAACCTTATATTTACTTTATGTATGTTGTGTTGTTTTCTTATTGACAGTTCGCTAAGGTTAACCTTGATGTCTTCATGATATCAAACGTTAGCTTAGCAGGCTTAACTTAAACGTTATGGGTTTGTTATGGGTAACGTTAGTAGGACAAATGTAGCGATGCGTTCATTACAGACAGGCTGTAGCCTTGTTCTACTTACACAAGATTATAGTCGAAAAAAATTATAAATATAATATTATAAGTGGTATTTACATTTATATTCCTCCTGTTGTTTACTTCCGCTTTCCAAAACTGGAAACCGGCTAAGCCTAGCCTAGCATACTGCAAAATAAATTGATTGAACAGTTTCATACTGCACACTACTATGAAAAGCAGTAAGCAGTATGTAGTAGGTGGGTCCGAATACAGCCTTAGTGAGGTTTCTGCTCTACTGGTTTCCTGATCTTCTTGTCCTGTGGTTGACTCTTGGATCGTTCTTCCTGCAGGTGCGGCTCTGGGATTTCTCTCGTGGCTGCTGCTTGTTGATGCTGTCCGGTCACAGCCAGCCTACCTGGGGCTGCTCATTCCACTCGTGCGGTCACGTTCTGGCTTCCTGCTCTGCCGACAGAACCGCCAAGCTGTGGGACCTGAACAGTCAGCATTGCCGCCTCACACTGCGTCGCCACAGCGCCTCCGTCAACAGTGTCTGCTTCCTGCCCTTCTCCAACCTCCTCCTCACCTGCTCGGCTGACAAAACCCTCGCCATGTGGGACACCAGGCTAGGTGTCTGCACCGCTACCTTCCATGGACACCAGCACCCCTGCAACCACACCGCCTTCAGCCTGGCAGGAAACGTCATGGCTTCCTGTGACTCGCGTGGCATCATCAACCTTTGGGACATTAGAAAACCTGCATTGGCAATGGCCTTGGTAGATGCTGGGCCGCTGGCCGCCAACCAGGTGGCGTTCAGCCCATCAGGGAAGACGCTGGCTGTCGCCAGCAGCGACGGTCTGGTCAGAGTGGTGGAGGTGGATTCCTGCACGGTGAGCAGCCTGTCAGGACACAGCGATGGCGTGCAGAGTGTGACATTCGACCACAAGGGGGAGACTGTGATATCAGCAGGGAGTGATGGGGTGATTAACGTCTGGTCGTGACATAATGTGAATGAAAAACTTAGGTGAAACCAGCTGAAGATGTTTTATATGTTGATCAGATTTTTTAAAATGTTTTTTGTGGTAATGCAAAAGTTCTCTCACAAATTGTTTGATACTAGTACCGATACAATACCTGAGTCTCAGAATCTATACCAAAATCATACTTTTTTGATAGCTTACTTTGAGAAATAAAGATTTTCTAAAAAAAACCTTTTTTTTTCATTTAACAAAAGAAGCCAAGATTCTTAAATGTTAAATGTTGTGTTAACACAAGAAGCCATATAAGAACTTGGTCTACATAAGTCATAGTCTTTAATTTTCCTTGGAATTTAAATTAGGATCTGATCAAAGAATAAATAGGATTAGGAATGTGACCAGACATTCTTAACAGTTTGAGTTTGAGACTCGGTGCAGTGTAGTGTTGTGTCAATAGCAAATATTTCATTCAAAAGAGCAAATCTTTTGGGTGAACGAACTGAACTGAATCACTTCCTGAAATGATCCGTTCTTTCATCAGTTCAATTGAGCCCCTTAGTCAGTTACAAGCGAACGTGCAGGGATACACTCACTCACTGAGTGAGTGTTCAAGTCATTCGTTCACAGAAGCAATGGGGTGTGTTCAAGACAGCAAATACACAGCTGATTCAGGGTGGTAACATTTAGCTGCAATGATTCAATAACATTGGTCTTGGACTGCAATCCAGATATATGACACTATCTAGATTGATATTATTCATAGGCTAACATTTAACACACACACACACACACACACAGTTACTATTTTGAAAAGAGTACAGCTATAAGAATTTACAGAATTAGATTTTCTATCCAGTACCTTCAATGTTTGTTTAGAGTTTATGCAGTGGTTGCATTGCTGTGTTGCCTGCCTGAGACCAAGTTGTGACACAATATGAGAGATGGGATAGTACATAGAGTGCATGAACAAAATTTCTGCATCTGAACATACGATTCGAATAAATTTGAAATGAGCTAGGTTACATCCCTGAATAAATAAAAAAAATCTTTCATAGTTTACAATACGTGGTGAAACATGCAGTATGAAAAAACAGGTGGCTGAGCCTGAGACTGTCTCAGAGCCTTTCACTGCGAGTGCATGTTCAGTGATTCGTTCACTGAACACACACAGTGAATGTGAGCACTGAGTGATAGACAGTCGCTCAAGCTCTCTCTCCCTCTCGTGTCTTGAAGTCTGGAAGTAGTACCAAATATTGCAGTTTGCAAACGGTATCGTTATCCAACTAAATTCTCAGCTCACTGGCTTATTCTTCACGAACAACCGTTCTCAGTTCACCAGTTAGCGAGCTGAACTGAACGTTCGGCTGTGATTCAGTCCAGTGAGTGGGGGTATGCAGCACTGAACGATTCAGTGAACAAAGCTCTTGAGCAAATCTTTTTAATGAACTGTCCTATCCTGGACCCAACAAGCTTTATTGCAGGTGGGGCATGTGGTGTGTGGGATGTGGTGGTGGTGGCAACCATGTCTGTATTTCTCCTGGCTCTCTTCTGCTGTCTTCTGGTTGTCCTCTCCATTTCCAGCGAACGAGCCCCATCCCTACACTGCGGTCTTCAAGTGGTACGGTCAGCAGCAGCATCCTCCTGGTCCTCTGGTCTGATCTTGCACTTCCTCAAGGGGTTCTTCATCTGATCCTTATAGCATTTTTTTCAGCCCTCCAGCTGAGGATCGACCATGATGTAGCTGGCCGTATAACTCTCTGCTGGGTAGCCAACACGGGGGAATCCTTATCACGTGCCCCGGCCACTGCAGCTGGTGCTGGGTGATCATGGCCTCAATACTTCTGTAGTTGGTCCTTACAAGTATTTCAGTGTGAGGCACACGTTAAGTCCCAGGATGCGCTGGAGGCAGCTTATGTGGAAGCGCTATAAGGATTTCATGTGACGGCTGTAGGTTACCCAAGCTACACAGCTATAGAGGAGGGTGGTGACACAGATCGGTATACGGCAACCTTTGTGGTGCGATGTAGGCTCTTGTTCTGAAAGACTGTGCCAAAGTCTTCCAAAGGCAGCTGATGCCCGTTTAATGCAGCTCTGGATATCGTTGTTGATGCCGCTATCCTCAGAGAGAATGCTACCCAGATATTTGAAAGATGGCACTACTGATAGCTGTTCATCACCAACAGTGAAGGCAGGTAAGAGTGGGTGGGACACTGATACTCCATTGGCAGACCACTTATGTCTTGTGGTGTTGACAGTCAGCCCCATCCTGCTGTAGTGCTCTCACGCCATAGCAAGGACAGTCTGAAGATCCTCCACAGTATGGGCCACAAGAGCACATTCGTCTGCATACTGCAGCTCCAGGACCAGCTTTCTGCAGTTTGGTGGTTGCATGGAGCCTCCTGATGTTAAAGAGGTTGCCGTATTGTCTAAAGTGCACTGCCACACCGCTGCTGTCTTCAATCTCATTGTGGAGAAGGTGATACACAGGAGGAAGATGTTGAAGCGGAAGATCACTAGCGTTAGCACACACCCCTAGGGCTCAGACTCTTGTCCGCCCGTGGTCACCTGAGCAGTCATCCCATCGTGGAACTGGCAGAGGATGTTAACTAATTTATTAGAACAGCCAAATCTGAGGAGGACAACCCATATGAGCTCTCTTGGCACAGTGTCAAATGTTTTGGGGAGGTCGACAAAGACAGCATTGAGTCTCTGAAGCAATACCTTAGCCGTGATTATGCCCCTACTGTTGCCGCAGATGGCCTTGTCACCCTTGTTCTTATAAATGACAACGATGTTTGCATCTCTCCATTGCTGTGGGATGTTCTCATCAATCCAGGCCTTGGTGATGTACTGGTAGAGTGGTGTGCATACACATATACCCTCCCTCCTGCAGTAGCTCAGCAGGGATATTGTCAGCACCAGGGGACTTGTTGTTCTTAAGGGAATGGACAGCTTATTTTATCAGCAAAGGACTGGATTTAATGTGCCTTTTCAGTTCAAGAGAGCCTTCAGTTTTAATACATTACAAAAAGTTGTGGTTTTGGAAAATTAAACATTCCACATATTTTACACATGAAGTTCAGTACGCTGGTCACTCAGCTAGTGAAAACAGTTGTATAATATATTTGTGGCTCTGGAGGTGCTTTTTCAAGATAATAAAAATAACCTTGATGATTCCAGAGGTCAGCAAGCCTAGGTCCCTGCCTTTGCCTGCCCCCCGGCTGACAGTGCACCTGACCCCAGTGCTTATCGCTGCAGGTGGTGGGCCCACAGGGCGGCGGCTCCATGTAGTTCTTCAGGCTGTGCCCAGCAAGACCCTCCCACCAGACGCTGGCCAGCGAGCTTCCTTCCCAGGTCTGGCTCCAGGAGGGAGCCCCGGTTTCCCTGTTCCAGTCAGCTCGCTCTTGGCCTTCCCCAGCACTCTTTTTCCATCGAAAGCCAGTTGAGGTGGTTCGGGTATCTGATCAGGATGCTTCCTCGTGCCTTCCTTTGGAGGTTTTCAGGGCACGTCCAACCGGTACTGGACCCTGGGGTAGACCCAGAACATGCTGGAGAGATTATACATCTCTCTGGCTACGGAACACCTCAGGATTCCCCAGCAGGAGCTGGAAAATGTTGCTGGTTAGAGGGACGTCTGGACTACTTTACTGCTGCCACAGTGGCCCGGCCAAGGATAAGAGAGTTAGAGTTACCTGGGAGACCTCAAATTTATAACTGAAAGCTTGCGTTACAAACTAGGGGTGTGGAGTTTGAGGACATGGGTTTTTTTAAGCAGGGAGGGTCTAACAAAAAGATGCTATAGAGGGAAATGGAAAATGTTGGATCCAATGTTTTTGGACCTTGACTCATACTTGGTACTAAAAGTCAGGATATTTCGGCCTCTTCTGCATAAATTTTGACCATTCTTTTTAAAATCTGTATTTCACAAGTCTCTAAACTTTATAGAAACTACACTAAAAGTCACTGGAGATGCATGTCCTCTGTGGCCTCCCACTAATATGACACAAAGGGTCCAATTCCTGTTAATGTCGAAATTATCCTTAATAAAATTCAAAATGAGCTGACACCATGAAGGTATTAAATTGAGATCTGTTTTAATGTGAGCTGTTTGCAGAAAAAACAGCTCAGAGCAGCTGGAGACAAGCCTGTTACACAGAAATAAAAACACTTCATGTCAAAACAAATCTTTTCATGTTCAGGTCACCTGTCTGCCTGAATACTGATTTGGCACTTTAATGGTTCCAAATGTGAAGCAAAAGAGAAAACACTGACAGTCTGTCTTCATCAGTTGAGAGACAAAGAGTGAATAAAAATACTAATGGATCAATAATCCGATTTTCTGTTTCTTGTCCAAATCAGGAAAGGAAACCTGCGATGATTTTTCCACACCAGTAAATAAAATAGTGTCACCTGTTGAGGTTTGTCCTGACATCGGAGCCAAAACAGACCAAACCGTTTATGTTCCGTTCACATCACATGGGACGGATGGTAGAGATGTTTACGACCTGTGAATGTTCACGTAATTGGACAGCTTAAGATGGAAAAAAATGAGGGTTTTATAATACTGCGCACATTCAACACAGCATTATATCCATTAAATTTAGGTATAATGCCTTGAATGACTTTGGCTGACATAAGGCGTCCATGCTTGTTTCTTTTTTCAGGTACCATGTTATTAAGCTCCAAGTTGGACATATATATGGTTTCACTGCCGTAATTACGAATTGGATGTTGACGAGAACAGTTTTTACAAATTGGAAATTTGTAATTACAGTAACTCCCACACAATGTGAACACAGTATTATCCTCTGTCCAGTGGCCATTTTCGGAAATATCAGGCTCATCTGTACTAAGTTCCTGTTCTGGTTTGAGCTTAATGCTAAATGTTAATGTGATAATTATAGCATGTTAGCATGCCAACAGTTAGTAGTGTTGGGTATCATTAGAAAACTCTGGATATTAGTACCAGTACAATATGCTACCTGAGGTTCTGCACAAATACCAAAACTTAAACGGATTTCTATACCTTAATTTGCAGAATATCCTTTTTTTAATTTCACAAAATATGCCAAATTGCTCATTGCAAGAGTTAAATACAAAACTTTGCCCAAATAAATTATAGTGTATAGTTACAAAAGTTTCCTTATTTAGATCACAAAATCTTTGTTGTTGACGTTTAGCATGTGAGGTGTTAGCATTGGAAAATGCTAAACTTGAACATGTAACATTTAGAAATATGGTAACGGTGCCATGTTAAAATGCTAATGTTGGCATGTTAATGTGGCTACAGTTAGCATGTTAACATCCATATTAGACAGCAAATGGATGTTAACATGCTGCATGTAACATTTGCCGTTTAGCAAGGAGACATGCTAACACGGGCATGTAACATTTAGCATTATAATATGGTAACATTGGCATGTTGAAATGCTAATACAAGCATATTAATGTGGCTACAGTTACGGTTGACATGTTAACATTAGTTTTTAAATGGTCTAGTTAGCATGTAACACAGCAATGGATGTTAACATTCTGACGTTTAACAAGTTACATGGTAAATGTGATATACTAAAATTAAGCAGGTTAACATGCTACCACATTTTAACATGCTTAGGTTTAGCATGCGACATGTTAGATTGACAGCATGCTAAGGCATATTAAACATGTACAGCTAGCATTATGACTGCCATCTCCAGAATCTTGCTGCTAGCCTGGCTACGTACAGAAAGATTTCTCATTTGAAGGACATGTCCAGTGCAATGACAAACAACTAGACATTACATCCCCATTCACATATCAATTTGACACTTTTAGTGTCTCAACAGCTGAACACGTGCTTGGAGTATGTAGAATGATTTTGATATCTGGTCATTTCCTCTTAGTTTGAGATTGATTGTCCTTAACATTGCTAAGACGCTGCAGAGCTTCATTCTCATCTGGCGTTTAAAGAGCAAAATTGTGACATTAAGAAAAATCCTCTTGTGCTCTGTCTTCCACAGAGTCAAATAAGATGGATAACAGTTCCAGGTCGCTGTGTCCAGTACAGAGAGAGGTCCTGGACATTTTAGCTTGTGAAAAAAAATCCACCTTCAAACAACTCCGAAGCGGCCTCATTTCTATGTTCTTTTTTAGCATTAGAGCTATTGAAACCATCCTGTCATCTGAACCTGACCTTTTGGGAAATCCTCGTTTGACATTTTACCAGACAGATCCTTTAATAGATAACTTTGGTTATTTTAAGTCTCTGTGTCATTTTCCAAGTTTTTAACCACCAGAACAGCCAACTGTGTTCAAGTTTCTCAGCTTCTTTCACTATAACACTTCACATAACTTCAACACACATTTCATGAATTTCCTAATGAGTCTGGTTTGGTCTCTGTACTGTTAGTGTTTAGATGAATTGCACCTTTTCATCTAAAATACAAATCCAGAGCAGACTTCATCCAGATTCATCAGCACCTTTTGCCGTTTCCTGTTGCCACTGGACGTGACAGGAAACTGTAAGATGAGGACAGCGAAAACACTGACCGATAGTGACTCTGACAGGATGTCCCTCGCTCTGATAAACAGGCCTTTAGCTTCAGATGGGTTTCTGCTGAGTGCAGATGAGTCGGTCAGCAGATGAAAAGGAGTAGCGTCCTTCATCCTCGTCTTTCTCCTCTTCTTCCTCCTCTCTGTGTTTCTGTCTGGGTTCTTCCACCAGCACCTTCAGACGGCTCAGGTGATACAGAGCTCTGAGGATGGAAATATTCATCCAAAACGTTATAAAGTCACCCAAAAAACACATCTCCCATTTTGGATTTTTTCACTCGCAAGTCCGTTTTCACAGCAGCAGGTGAGCGGCGTGGAGGAAGCTGGTTGTTAATGACCTAGCCTATTGAAACAATTGACACCAACGTGTTACTGTAAAATATCTACCATGTCCGCTTCTTCTAACGTAATACCAGTTAATGCTTCTCCCTGTCTTTCTCTGCAAACACGCGCTTGCGGGCTGTTAATATACCTGATCGGCCTTTATAGAGACCACCGATCAAACTTCTTAGAACGAATATCGGCTGATTATGATCGGAGCACCCTTAACACTAAACTGTGTTACTGTTCAGTTATAAACTACATCTACACTTATATTTGTTGAGATATTTCAGTCCGGACCAAAGGGGTGGACCGACTGACAGAGTGACCTTGCCATCCCTACATCCACGCCACGAGCATGGCTAAAAAAATTCCTCAAGACAGGATTTGAGACTGGACTCTAGTACTACAGTCCTCGTACATAGGCAGCTGCAGCAGCATCAGTTCAGCTATACAGTAACCCTGATGTGAGAAACCAGATGTGTGATGTGTTCAGTGTCAGTTACCTCTGTAGTGACGGTCCACCGGGAAAACTCTCCAGCTCTGCTTCACCTCCAGGCATCTGCAACACAAACAACTCCATATAACCTGAGACTTGTTAACATTCCCTACATACAAAACATGTAACAATACAGAATGAGGTTTCTTCCTGACACCACAGCTGAATGTTGACAGCAGTCCCGAGGTGTGTTCAGGAACAATAATGAATAGATGAAATGAAGCTGTATTTTTTACATTAGCACTTGTTCTGAAACGTGCTGCCTTGTTGAACACACTTCTGTTCAGGCTGGTGCCCTGCAGAGTGACTGTTTATACCTGCGTTACTGGAGTCTCCTCTGTCTGTGGCCTGTCACTGAGTGCTGGAGCTACTGATGCCTGTTGTTGTCGCTGAAGCTCTGCTTCCACTGCCTGCAGTCTGAACAGCATCTGTTTCAGAGCCTCAACTGGACCAGGCTGCTTAAAGATGCTGTTTCCGTGGAGACCGCAGCCCAGAGCCTGGGAGAGACAGGAGACAGAAGGGGGCGCTGTGATCCTGCATCTGTCAGATGATCATTTAGACTTCAGTGCACGTGTCATAGAAACCACAAGCGGCACCCAGCTGAGCTCTCCATTCACTGAGCCACTGTTTCCATATCTGAGATCATCTGAGTTAGTGTTTTTCTCCATTTGAACCCCGTTTTAAACCTGATCTTAAATCGGTTTATGTTGTTTTAAGCTCGTTTAATCAACGCCGCTAAGACTGAGCCCTACGAACCTTGCCGTATACAGCGGAGGCTGTGCAGACACGGGAACCAGAGTTGCCATCTGTATATAATGTCCATAGTAAAATATTTTTATAATACTGCTCTATCCTGCATTTATGCACATATTTTATATCCTGCACTTGCTTATTGCACTTCTGGTTGGACCTAAACTGCATTTTGTTGCCTTGACGTTTCGTTGACAAAAAAGTGCTTGCTCACGGTGGGGTTTGTTGGGTCTCTGTAAATAATATTATAAAGAGTTCGGTCTAGACCTGCTCTATAGGAAAAGTGCAGCGAGATAACTTCTGTTATGATTTGGCGCTGTATAAATAAAACTGAAATGAATTGAATTCATCCAAACCACAGAGGTAGCAGACTGCTCCGCTGACCTCCAGAACCACATCAACAGCACAGTTAAAACCGAATTTTATTATTTAAGAATATTGCAAAAGGTAAGGAGCTTTTTAGGAGGATGCTGAAAAAATCGTTCATGCTTTTATTTCCAGTCGGCTAGACTACTGTAACGCTCCGCTCGACTGCAGCTGCTAGAGTTTTAACTAGAAAAAGGAAATACGACCATATAACGCCTGTGCTGAGGTCGTTACACTGGGTCCCAGTACATTTTAGAATTGCTTCAAAATTTTAATGCTCGTTTGTAAAGGCCCTACATGGTCTGGCACCTGAATATCTCTGCGACGTGCTTGTGAGCTATTAACCAGCTGGACCGCTTAGATCATCAGGAACAGGCCGTCCAGTTATTCCCTCGGGTCTCCACGAAAACTGACGAAACTGCCTTTAGCTTTTATTCTCCGAGCCGCTGGAACTCCCTACCCAATCATATTAGGTGTGCCCAAATGCTATCGTCTTTTAAAACCAAACTCCTCATTCAACTCCACATTCCTTTTAAGCTGGTTTGCTGGTTTTAACTTTTATTTTATTTTAAACTTGCTTATTGTATTGGTTTTAAATCACGTGTCTTATTATTTTTATTGGTCAACTGTTGGTCTTAATTATTGTATGTAGTCTTTTTTATATTTTTAATGGTTTTTAATTAATTACATTTTATTTATTTATTTCTGTTCCAACTTTTTTAATCTAACATGTATTATTAGTCATGTGTCTATTTTAACTGTGCCTACTTTTGTCTAATGTTTTATCTTTACAATATTATGAGGCTGCAGCTCACGCTCTGTGCAGCACATTGTGCTTCCACCTGGAATGAAACGTGCTATATAAATAAAGCTTTGCTTACTTTGCTATATCGTATATATGAATACAAAATTGGAATACGCACACAACACATGGATTATGCTACTGCACAAGTTAGCTTCATTAAAAATAAAGAAAAAATGTCAAGCTCTCCTAGAGGAGGTGACATATAGGCCTACTGCACCGCAGGAAGGACCCCTGACTTATCGTGTATGAAATCTGAGCACTGCTCAGGAGGTGATACTAAATGAGAATCAAACAACGGGCTGGTGTGACAGTACGGAGCAGAGAGAGCGGGGCTGACTGCGTGTTTCAGGCATGTTGGCAGCCCCTAAGTCAAGTGAAAGTTAACGATGAAGATACTGCAGTGGATCAGTGAAAGATGATGCAACAGAACAGACTGCCACCTACCTGAGCTCCTCCGTCGGCCATAGCCTCTGTGACGCCCCCTGCTGCTGCCGAGTCCCTGCAGGTTCAACATAGCATCACATATCATTCAGTGCGTTTAGTGGTGGTGCATCAGAACTAAAAATAAAGGGTGTAAATAAGTCTTACAGAGGGAATGGACGACATTGTGAGGAAGAACAGAGCAGCAGCTCCTCTGTGTTCAGTGGACTGACAGCTTCTTCAACATAGTCAGTAGCATTGACTACAACAACAAAAACAGTTACTCAATAAGAACAAGGCAGCACTGTGTGGAGGAAATGTGATAAACCTCTTTGATGTAGTGATGGGGTTATGAGATAAAGATTTCACTGTTACTGTCACCGCAAAGTGACATATCAAGTTGACAGGATACTGAGAACAAACCCAGTTCTTTCTCTGATTACTGATGTTGTTTCCCATGGCAACACTGTTTTTGTGATAATAATTACTTTAGTTATAAATCTGACATTGATTTCTTTGTGAACAGATTAAAATCTGTCGACAACAAACTACAATTTAACCCTCACACTGTCCTGCATAACAACCTGTTTGTGTGTTATCTGAGCTGTGTTTATGGTCATTTGAGGCTAACTGTCTCTATTGTGTCAGTTAACTAACATTAGCTTAGAAACCTTGTGTCTTGGGTTGAGTCCTGGTCCCACCTGGATATGCAGGACTGTCTACTCCTCTAGAACTCTGCGACAGAGAGTTCAACACCTGATCCGCCTTCTGGATCAGACACTCAATCCTGTTGTCTGACAGGAAGCAAAACACAAACAGCAAAAACATAATTAGGGGTCTGTAACACACATTTGATGTAGTTTTAAATCAACAATTTGTCTTTTTACCTTTGAACAGAGTTTCCATGATGTCAGAGCTGTTTCTATCTGCAGCGAATAGAGAAATCTGTTCAGCAAACTGAAGCCTCAGATCTCTGAGAGTCTGCTGGCTGTCAACCTGACAACACACATACACACACAGAATATCACTAAAATAATTGGGCATGTGTCACAGTATGTGCGACAGAATAATCTCTACTCAAAGGTCCACTTCCTAGCCTTCTCCGAGTGTTTAAGCGCATCTCACCGTCCTCTTCATCGAATGGAGTCAGGGGTTACCACCTGTTATCACGTGACCGAAGCCACATGAGCCAGCTCCATCCACTGATGAAGACCGTGAGATGCGGTTGAAAGCTCCGTAACAGCTAGTAAGTGGGCCTTAAGAAGAGATGATTTTGTCACACATTATTTTGGCAACACCTACTGTTTAACACTGTTTTGTTGACTCCGGAGTAATGGATCCTTTTCCAGGTCAGGTACAGTTTATCAGACAGCATGAGCTGCTGACTGATCAAAGTGAAAGTGCGAAAGGAGTTTGATTCGGTTCTCTCACCTGTGCAGGTGTCTGGTCAGCATCCTCCTCCTCCAGCTCTGCTACCCAGGACGGAGCTCTGGTTGTGAAAGCTGCAGGTGGAGGAAGACCTGGAAGCCAAAAACATAATGATTGTTTGATGCTGAAAATCTTCCACATCAGACTGCTAATAATTCTTATCATGGTAAAATGATTATTATGGATTGTTAAGAAAACAAACTGTTTAACAGGGATTCATAATGATGAAGATTCATAATAATGTTTTACTTGCTATGTACTGTTCACTGAGTTACTGTTGCTACGCCTGTCAAGCTTTTCCATTATGGAACAGTACATACGCAGTTTACAATGATAACAGTGGCAGATTTCCTACTCGAAATTGATGGTGATTAAAAAAAAACTTCAAAAAAATTTCAATTCTGCATCCATTCTTGGTTTCACACAAAAGCCAAAAGCAGCTTCTACTCCACGATCACCAATTTTGCCGATTTAAATTAACAGCTGTCACGATTAAAAGATTCTCCGCGCATCTTCCAGCAATATGCAGCTGAATCAGGTGCTGGTGGCGGGCTGCTGTACAGGTCATAAACCCCGCCCCCTCCCTGTTAGTGGATGGGGCATGGGTCAAACTAAAAACTCAAAGTACACGTCCAATACATTTTTCCCAAAGATGGTTTCTGTCAGTTTAGGTAGTTCTTATCACGCTGATGTTTGTTCAAGTGTTCACTAAGCTGTATATGTTGAATGAAATGTAGAAGAATGGAACGGTTACCCTTCACATGGCTAATCCTGTCTAGCCAGGTTGTGCACTGCTTCATAAACAGGCTCACCAACACTGGTCAGCCAATATACAGCAGGACTGAGCTCCTAGACCTGCGGACTGTCACCATCGCCAAACCTGTTGAATGACATACTCAAGGAGCTACTACGGCAATTCAGGAAGCCAGGAAGCGTGGCATCGTGTGCAGAGCCACCAAACTACCACTATGATACTCTCCAATCCTCGCTCCCTGAATAACAAGTTGGACGAACTGCGCCTGCTACGAGTATCGTGAGTTTTGCTTGTTGGTTTTTATGGAAAAATGGTTTTGCAACTATTGCCGGACAACTTTATATAAATCGATGGGTTTTCCCCATATAGAGAGATGGGGAGAAGGGATCTGTGTAATCATTAAAGGAAATTGGTGAGACAGTATATGCATCTCCGACCTGGAACTAGTGTGCATCACCATGCCAAGGAATTTACCTACATATTTGTGTGTGTCATGTATATGTGTAAATTCCACCAAATGGGAACACTATCAGAGCTGCTAGTCAAGTTACAGACTGTGTCCACCAGCATGTACAAATTAAGTCTGATGCACCTATGGTGATCCTAGGTGATTTTTACCATGGCTGATTAGAGAAATCCCTGCCAGGCTTTCATCAACATGTTAAGTGTAGTAGGGCTGCACGAGATTGGGGAAAAGTGACTTTTTTGCAACATAAAAAATACAGGAAATTTCACCAGATACATGCAGTGTGTTATTCATGTACAGGTATACAATTAATCATTTAAAAGTCTGTCCTCTTCTAACAAAACAAACCCCCCTCCTTCTTCCACCACACTTGGTTCAGCCCTCTGCCACCCCTCCAGAAATCAGCTTGTATGCGACTCCGACACTGGCATAGACAAATGAGAGGTATTTGGGAAAAACAACACGTTTCTTAATAAACTTTACAAATGGACTTGTGTGTCACAGTTGTGTTATTTACATGTAATCTACCATTTCTAACGATATTCAAATGTATGCTTAATCTGCGTGTTGGAGAACAGACAGGCCTCCCGGCGCGGCTGAGGATGGTAAAACTCTCAAACTCAAGCAGCATACAAAGTATCCAAATGTATCCATACATCCGGCATGATGTAAGTACAGACAGATCAGGATACTGCAGGTTTTGTGTGTGTGAAGCTTTTCTTACATTAGGGCACGGACCAGCCCTGTGACAGTAACTTTTTAACCAGCACTGGGATGAGGTGCCGCGGATAACGGGAAAACTCAAAAGCCACCTCGCGTAACTGAACGCCTGCCTCGAGCATCCAGGCGACATTATCTGTGACAGTAGCCGCGTCGCGTGCATGCTTACAGGCAGCTGATACGCAGACTCTGCATGCACAGCGATCAGTTCGCTATGTGCTCCGGTGGCAGGGTGCACTTTCAGTATTTTAAGTGTGCCCCTTCACCAGAGGACATTGGGAACTGATCAAACTGTGTGTATCCAAGAACCCTTAAATCGGACTAAATTATATAATATCAGACAGTCTTTTCTTGTAGATTAGTCATGGAAAATGAGAACCTATGAGTTTTCCTTTTGTATCAAGCAGCAAAAAAGTTGTAGTATGACGTGTTTGAGATAACTTGCCTTACTTGACATCGCGTGTCCTGCAATGTGACTACTGCAAATGTGCACATCACAATGTCCATGCTGAAACGATGTATTGCACAGCCCTAAAGTGTGGCAGGAAAGACAACATTGCTATGTGCTATGGTAATATTAAGGATGCCCACGCAGCCGGAGCAGGACCTCCCCTTGGTAATTCTGATCATGTCCTCCAACTGCTCCCCACCTATCGGTCAGTCTAGTAATTAAGACTGTAAATGTCTGGTGACCATACAGAGGAGCTGAGAGGATGCTTTCTCTGGTGGAAAATGGTTTGAAACGGATACTTTTAAGGACTGTTGTAAAGTTTAAGATAAAGTAATTTGTAATGTTTGTGACAACAGAATGTTAATAGATCTGTGTAATGTCAACCAAGGATCTTAAAACTATACATATTAACAAAGCAGTAGGGTCGGATGGCATGTCTGCTTTTCTTTTAAGGACATTTGCTGAGGAACTCACACCGGCCTGGGCTGGCATCGGCTCTTTCAGCTCTCTACAGATACACACTCAGTTCCAAAGCTCTGGAAAACCCCCATTACAATTCCAGTTCCCAAAAAGTCTTGCCCTCAGGAAAATAATGATTATAGGCCAGTGGCTTTAACTTCCCATGTCATGAAATCCTCGGAGAGGATCATGACAGAGGAACTATGTGGGGAGGGGGAGCCATCCCTCAATCAGTACCTATCTGCTTCCATAAGAAATCGCAGCACAAATGACGCCATTTCCACAATACTGCACCTCGTCTTATACAGCTCCGCTGAGTATGCCAGACTGCTTTTTATTGATTTTAGTTCTGCTTTTAACACTATTCACACACACACCTTGCTTAAGTGTGCTCTTTTTTTAGTTTTGTTTTTTTAAAATCAAACAGACCACAAGTGAAAATTAATTCAGCACTCAGCACTGAAATATAGAGTAAGCAATACAGGAGCTCCTCAAGGATGCATCAGTTTTCCCTTTTTGTTTACTCTTTAGACAAATGATTGTGTTAGCTCCCAACCCAATCGATTTGTGGTGAAATTCTCCCGATGACACTGCTATCCTCAGTTTACTCAAAAGCAACTCCAACATTACCAGCTAGGAGGCTGAAGTGGACCAGTTTGTGGACTGGTGTGATGAGCAGCATTTGCACATCAATGCACGCAAAACTGAAGAAATTGTGTTAGATCCCAGATCAAGTGCAGACTATAGTACTGTTGCCATACATGGCCATGACATCAGACAGGTCACTTCTTACAAATATTTAGGGGGCCACACTGATTGTGAGCTTAGCTGGCATCTGTGCGATCCATCCACGCCTCCATTTCCTGACGTATTACCACCTGGTTTGGAAACCTAACGGCCAAGGTCGATGCTCAAATATTCTGTCTGAAGGGAAGATTATGGGAACACTCTCACCCCTCACCCCCCCACGATATTTTTGAGCAGTCAACTATTTGGCAGGCCAGCAGGATTTTATCTGACCCTTTTCATGTGTTGAAGTCTGAGTATGTGCTAATGAACTCTGGACCCTTGTTCAAGCACAATCGTTATAAACATTCATTTAACCCTCTGTCAGTTCAAGTTAGTAATGGGCAACTCCTGGAGGATAGACAGACATCTCTGTTACTACAGCTTCATGCACACCAAAATGGACTGCATTTGTATAGCGCTTTTCTAGTCTACCGGCCACTCAAAGCGCTTTACGACACGTGCCAACATTCACCCATTCACACACACATTCATACACGTGGTGCCGACCTGCTCATCGGGAGCGATTAGGGGTTCAGGATCTTGTTCGTGGACACTTCGACACTCTCTGGAGGAGCCAAACTAAACACAAACTTCCACCACATGTGGAGAAATCCAAAGCTTGACAGACCTGTCGCGCATAGGAACGGTTGCTAAGCCATGACTGGACAACTGCGGTTTGGGCGAGGGGTTTAGCAAACATCTAGCTGTCATCTACTGTATATGCTTTTAATTCATCAGTCTGGATTTAAATACGGTTTTAGTGTTTTATGGATGATTTTCCACAGTGACAATGTAACACTGATGCAATCACCAAAAACGTTAAATTTAGGCTTACTGAATATCAACACAAACAGTCATCTATCAGGGACTTCATTCTGAAAGCATCTGTACCATTTTTTGTTTTCTATTTAAACTTTTTTTTTGCCAAATACAGGACGCAGTGATGCTGAAGTGTCACGTGGGTTCAGTAACACTGAGGGACATGCAGTATGTGTTACGGAGGGCACTGAACTGTGGACCCTGGCAGTGTTGGTGCCGTGCAGGCGCGTTGTACCGTGGTCATCCCACAGCTCCGACTCTGTGGGCGGCGACAGCTCGCTGAGGTCACACCGTTGGATCCAGGCTGGGTACTTCAGGTCCGGCACGCTGGTGATTCCAGAACAGTCCATGTCAGTCTTGTTACTGGTGAACCAGCGAGGGAGGTGGAGTGACGAAGACGGCTCTGCCCACTCTGACCTTGCTGCTCTGTGTGCAGACTGATGGAGACAGCAAGAGGGAACAATGAGGTTCACTACAGTCCTACTCAGAATCAGATCCAAAACACAGAATGTTTCAGACCTCATACGGTTAGACTAATAAAAATGTGAATGATAATCACCCTATAGCAGCTGACTGAGGAGATGTCAACATCTGGTTTCAAAGTGCCTGCCCCTGGTCTTCCTCTGCACCTGGAGAGGAGGACAAAGTAATGAAATGTAAAATGTGATGTAGACTCTACAGGAAAAAACAGATATTTCAGAAGACATCCCAAATGAGACAGATAAGTCCTGACGGCATGAACCTGGAGCTCCTGAGCGTCCTGGTTGGATGGGGGTGGTGGTGGTGGTCCAGTCGGGGGAGGGCGTGGCTGCTGCTGAGTCTATCCCAGGTTCTGTGTGCTGGTCTGGAGGAGGAGGGGCAGGGCTGGGAGGCTCCAGATTGGGACAGGAGCCCTGGATCAGCAGATGAGACGAGTCAGAGGAACTGAGACATGCAGACTGACACAAAGACTGCAACTAATCAATACTGTGGGTGTGGGTGATGCGTTTATAGACTTTGGATGAAGGCGGAGGTGTGGGTGACAGGCATCGAGCCGTCGTAAGGGATGGAGAGCAGCTCGTCTGTCGTCATGGAGAGTCTGTCTCGGTTGCTACGGTGATGGAGGGAGCTGACAGGGAGGTTCAGGAAGTCTAGCTCCCTGTCAGTCAAACTCTCCCTGAGAACTATGAAACCAAACAAAAAGACAATAATATACAGATCAGCTGATACAGACTGCTGATTACATAAAACATTTTTAGTTTATTTGATGAATTAATAATAATAATAATAATGATATTATCATCATAGACAGAGATGACAGTGGTTTAGTCATAAAATGATTAATATATAATGAATAGAAAATGTAATAAATAGGGTTAGGGTTTCAAATAAGTACAATTAAAACAAATAATCAATTTAAAACTTTCAAACAGCTTTATATTAAAGACAGCCTTTTATTTTCACATTATTTTATTATCATCATTATATAATATTTGGTACTTACACTTATTTTAGCTTTTATACTTATATCCACTTTGTACTTCATTTATCTGACGTAGAACACTCCTGGACGAATGAGGGACGACACCGTCTTAATTTATCTGACCTGTATTATAGTGTGTTATACTCTGATTTGCTTAGTGCTTCTCTTCCTGTGTGCACTGACGAGACAGTGAGCAGCTGTAACGAAAGAGGTTCCCCTCTGGGATCAATTAAGTATTTCTGATTCTGATTTCCCCTGTTTAATAACATATTTTATCATATTTTAGTAGAAATTAATGAATTTGCTGTTAAATAAAACCTGACACTTCCTCCATGTTTACGTATCTTGATAAATTTCCACAGCACTAGTTCCATCAGTACAAGTCATGTTGCTCTCAGTTTCTCTTTTTAACAAAAAACTGTTTTAATTCACTAATTAATTGCAGCCTCTTTCACTTTGCCGTTTTTTCAATCACTGTTAAAGGAGTACTCCACAGATTTAGCATTGCACTTTGATAACATTGTTGGGCCACGTGATCCTATCAGGTAGTTGACATATAGACACACAGACCTGAGACCTGCAGCAATACAACAGGATCCGACCAGACCAGACCAGACATGAGTGAATATAATTGTACCTGAATGGACCGGTTAAGACCTCTATGTTGCTTTTCAGTGACAGCGCCTCTGTGTGGTGACCTACCATCTTTGTTTCTGAGAGTGCTCACTCTGGGTCTGCTCGGCGTGGAGGGCGGACTGTGTGGCAGAACCAGCCTTCCTGTCAGCGATTCGCTGTTCTGACAACTCCTCTCAAAGTCTGTGATGTAGGCGTCCAACGCCGCCGAGGCCGAGTCATAGTTCTGTAATCAATCAATCAATTAATAAGAATGGTGATTTACTTTTAGTAAGCCCAGTACCATCAAAATATTTTCGGCCAGCAGCCTGTCTGAATTTTATCACTGACATTAGAAAGGCAATATCATGAAAGCAAGACATGAAGCCTGGAGGGGTCACAGCAGGGCAATTAGTGAGGCAGCTGGAGGGCCTTTCACTCGAAGCACTGAACTAATTCAGAAATGAACAAGTTGTTTAATGGTAACACCCCCCTTTGATCTTTACAATGCTTGTTTTCTTTATCAACAACCCAATGCAGAACTTCCATTCAAAATCTGCCATTTGAACTATGAAGAGCTAACTTCCATGTTGGTCTACAAAAAGCGTGAAAAGCATCATTGTTTGTCAAGTGGGATGAAAGGCTGCCAAAATCGGCTCAGTTATCATAACAGGACAGAGGATAAAGACAGGCACCTTTCCTCTACAGTGCCCCCCCAGTGCTGTAGAAAACAGACCCCCAGTAGAAACAGCAGAAGCAGAGTGAACCTTGTCTCTGTATCTGAAGGTGGTGTTGTGTTCAGGAGCCAACAGGCTGCTCCTCAGGTGACCTGAGCTCGACAGCAGGGAGGTCACCGTCGACTCCGGAGACAGAAAGTCATTGGCCAAGCCGCTGGACTCCATGCTGACGACAACAACAACAACAACAACAAGTTAATTGTGAGGTTTCAAATCACAAAGGAAAAGCGGGTGTGATGCTGGAGAGGACAAAAACATTCACTGTGGCGGAAGGTGTGTTTAACATCTAAATCCACGAATGGCTGTGTATATCCTTTTTTACACAAGCAGTATTTAGAAATAAAACACAGCATAAACATAACTAAAACACAAGCAAAGTAGTGAAGCTAATTTCTTAATTTGCTTGTGTCTATAGGTCTACGGGGTCTCAACTTTTGAATAACAGTTATCAAAATGTGGCATTCCCAATCAGGTCAAGCAGTGTGATGGACAACAGAATTCCGTGTAAGCAGACAGCTGAGTTACTAGAGAAAAGAATTTGTCAGATTTTCCCATCAGATATTTGGATGTTAGGGTTTTATATTCACACACTGATGTTGACCTCGCTAACGCTAACCATGAACTGACGACAACCCAGAATACGTATGTGTCGTTAAGTGATTTTGTCTTTTAAGAAAAGCCTGTCAGTATCGAGCTTAAGTTGTTTTAATGTCAGAAAAACTTCGTTTGCTATTTTGGCTTTAGCCTAGCCAACAGTTAGCTAGCCACACAACAACCAAAACACAAAGCAAACACTACGTATAAGGCAGACACATTCAGTAATTAAGCATTTTAAGTAACGATAGTTAATGCATATATGTAAGAAGACCTTTCACAACCATGCTGACTTCACATAACGTTGTTGACAAAATCTCAAAAGTTAGTTAAACTCACTACTGACGGTAAAATTCTTGAACCAGGCTAAAAACAGACTCCAAAATGTCTCCTGTTCGCTACATTCCGCTCTCCTGCGTGAAGAAGAAAGCGCTTGAAGCAGCGACGGTTGAAGGGACTGCCGCGTCGTTCGAGAAAAAAACCACACATTTCCACTTTGCGCATGCGCGAGGTTCCTGACGTTGTGGCCCCTGCTGTCCACTATGGCTGGTTAGCCGTAGCCAGCAATACGTTAAAGTGTTAGCAGGTAATTATACGTTTTTATCGTATTTGACACTGTCATTTCATTTATATTTGATTCCACCGTTGGTAATTTTATGAATTTGACCGGTGTTCCTGTTTGTTCATAGACATGCCATCTGTTGCCAGCAGCGCTCAAGATGAGTTTGTTGCTAGGCGACCAGAGTAAGTAGCTATCCAGGCTTACGCAGTAGCTAACACACCACGCTTTTCTCAACACTTTTGATTAGAGTTAGGATTAGTTAACAAGACAGGTGTCTTAACTATAGCCTACTTTATATCCAGAACTTTAGCTGGCCACATGTCGAAGCTTGGCTAACTAGCTCCCCATGTGTATCTATGGAGTGGGCAGAGAGGCACGATGCATTCGCGCTCCACAAATCCTAATGTCGGAGCCTTTCAGGTACAAGAAGGGGAGTGTGGACCAGGGAGAGGCCTGGTCTACTATTGCAGACGCCTTGAATAGTTCCCTGGACCTTCAATTTAAAGTGTAGGATGGAGGAGCAAGCGAGGAGGGCACAACAGTCGCAGCAGCAGGTGATGGAGACGATGCAAATGAGGCAGCAGCAGCAGCATGCCCCAATGCAGGCTCCCCCGGCCGTGCTCCTCCGGCCGGCCGTGCTCCCCCGGCCGTTCTCCTTTGGCCTGCTCCCCCCGGCCGGCCGTGCTCCCTCCAGCCGTGCTCCTCCGGCCGTGCTCCCCTGCCTGCTCCCCGGCCGCCGTGCTCCCCGCCGTGCTCCTTTGGCCTGCTCCCCCCGGCCGGCCGTGCTCCCTCCAGCCGTGCTCCTCCGGCCGTGCTCCCCCTGCCTGCTCCTCCGGCCGTGCTCCCTCCAGCCGTGCTCCTCCGGCCGTGCTCCCCTGCCTGCTCCTCCGGCCGTGCTCCCTCCAGCCGTGCTCTTCCGGCCGTGCTCCCCCTGCCTGCTCCCCCCGGCCTGCTCCTCCGGCAGCAAGGGCAAGCAGTGCTTTCTAACTGAAGAACTTCCCAAGGAAAGTCGAGATGTTTAATGTCCAATATTTAATAATAAAACAAAATATAATACATACATACATATATGGACGTTGCTTCCTTTTTTATTAAGGTGAGATCTTTACACTATCTTGCAACTATAACATGTCTCCATTAACTCTAATACATACCCTTATATACACTGACACAAATGCCATAAAAATGTCAAAGGTGTATAGCACTGAGTAATGTATTTGCGGGATAAAGGTGTGTGGAGGATCCAGTTTAAACACGCTCAGGCACGTGAGTGCGTTTCTTAACAAGGCAGATACAATGTAGAGTTTACCAACGCTACTCAACCCAAGTTTTACACTTTTCTTCAAGTCCATGAACATAAAGACATTTCACTCATACATTTACTGAATGGCATCATCTGTGGACGGAGACTGACACTCAGACTGGGGCCTGGAGGTGGACCAGTGCACCTGCAGGATCTCCATTTAGGCACACTGGACGGCCAGCAGGGGGCGCTGCCTGCCGTGCCAGTGCCGCAGTCTGAACAGCCCACAGTCAAGTTTCCATCCCTCTGCAATACAACACAGGCATTATTTATTACATCCAAGCGGCCTCAGGAGCGGGCCTAAATGTGCACGTGTTATGTAACATTATGTCACATGAGTCCTCATTCTGTGTAACGTACCTACTGGACCGTGTGGACTGGCAATGAAACCACTTGGAACGGCGGCTGCCTGCACTCCGCCCCGGCCACTGAACAGTCCTGGTGCCGGCTGGTGACGCAGTCAGCGGATGTACGGTTTAATAGTGTCGTCCTGCGCCGGTGCATCACGCCTCTGTGCCAGCCACCGCAGACGAGCTCGTCGGGATGGCCAGAGCCTCCCCCAGCAGTGCTGTGTCATTTCCTCTCACCCAAACGCATCGTCCTCCATGGCATCCCGATTAAAAGGTGTAGCTACGTAAGGCAAATCCAAATTGCTGGACCTGTTCATGTCGTAGAGTAATGCAAGCTCCTCATCTGATATGACACTGTGCTCTAGGGCCATTTTAAGAGACATACTGTAGCCTAAATAATGTACGTAATGAGTGACGGCGGTTTCGCAAGAAGTAGCCGACAATGTTGCTTAGTGACGTTCCATTTCCACTACTACGGCGGACACCGTCCTGGATACGGCACCACCCAGCGGCCACGCGCGGTATTGCAGCGAAACCCCGGAAGCTAGAAAGCGTTTTTCTTTTTAAATTGAGAACATGACAAGTACAAACCAACAAGGCACGTTTTCATGTCTCTGTCATCAAAAATCTTCTGCCTCCGGTTCAGCAAGAACGAAACCAAATACAAAAATGGCAGAAAGTAATAAAACTAATGCACTGATGCAGTGGAAAAATACATGTTCCAAACTTTCAATTTCCCTTTCACAAAATAAGTTATTCACATCAAAATTGAGCGCCCAAGACGGTTGTGTTTGTGATGTGAAGAAATTAGAAGTCATTCTTTCCCCTACACCAGAACCATACTGGGTTCAGCCAGTATGGTTCTGGTGTGGAGACAGGTGTGGCTATGCGAGACTAGCGTTAGGGCAACATCCCTTTAACAGAATGTTTCTAATAACCCTGTTGGTACATTTTTTGTCCCAAAGGTCAGTTCCTTGGATGCAAAGCTGCCTCAGCCCAGGAGAGGCCTTGGAGTTCAGCAAGTCTTCTTTAACCACTGATCTCAGAGAGAGTGGTATGGCTTTTATCATTCTATCATAGTTCGTAACAGAACTCCTCATGCTGCAGCTAATCTCCATTATCATCCATAAAATGAGCCTCAGCCCAAATCTGGTCTGGTCTGGTCTGATCTGGTCTGGTCTGGTCAGACATGGTCTGGTCTGATCTGATCTGGTCTGGTCTGGTCTGGTCTGGTCAGACATGCTCTGGTCTGGTCAGACATGGTCTGGTCTGGTCAGACATGGTCTGGTCTGATCTGGTCAGGTCTGGTCTGGTCTGGTCAGACATGGTCTGGTCTGGTCAGACATGGTCTGGGCTGGTCAGACATGGTCTGGTCTGGTCTGGTCTGGTCAGACATGCTCTGGTCTGGTCTGGTCAGACATGGTCTGGTCTGGTCAGACATGGTCTGGTCTGGTCAGGTCTGGTCAGACATGCTCTGGTCTGGTCTGGTCAGACATGGTCTGGTCAGACATGGTCTGGTCTGATCTGGTCTGGTCTGGTCTAGGGTTCATCTTCTTCTTTGTTCTCTCACGCCAGTTTGCATCCTTAACGTTGTACATTAGAAAGACATAATCACAAGTATGAGAACATTTCCTCCTGATACCAAGTAACGATGTAATAAAAGTGACAGGCTAATTTAACAAATATCACAACACATTGCGACTCGTGAAATGTCACATAAATAATCACCCATGAAGTTTGAAAACATGAGTCCACAGAGACACTACAGCAAAAAGGTACTTTAATGTTTCGTGTCAGCAAAAATCTTTTATATCCAGGCGTTTTGGACGACGCAGACTTGTTTTACTGTAACACACTGCACAATACCATCTTCAATGCAGCACTTCTGAACAAAAGTATACAGATTTAATAATAACACGCAGGCTTCTTGGACTTTTATTGCACATGAGACTCAAACTAGGCCTATTCTCATCAGCGGGTGTGGCGGCGGTGTTACAAGCCGCCAGATGTCACTGCGTTTGCAGAGTTTGAAGCCCCGACGCTTCAGATAGAAAGCCAGCCGCCCATCACTGCTCTCATCTGTTGCACCTCCACACTTCACAGCCCCAATAAGCAGCACTGTGATGACCTCCACAGTGACAGCACTTCGGTCTCATTCCCTCTCCACATTCATGTTCCCCACCTCGCACATCTTCTCTTTCCTTAGCACACTTTAGCCACGTGCCCAAATTCCGGCCAATTAAAACAGCTGGTATGCTTTGGTATGTACCCTCTTACACTGTATTTCACAAATCCAAAGTATAGCTCCTTTGGGAGAACACTTGTCTCAAACTCTACCAAAACAGTCTCCTTTTCCTCGACTCCTCGTCATTCTTTCAGCCCTTCTAACGGAACTATTCGGCCCTCTCGAGTTCTCTGGCTCCCCCATATTAACACTGAGAGGTTGGTCTGAAGGAACCTCTGCTCCACTCTTACTGCTACACTAGTCAGTTTATTTGCCTTCTCCATCTGCACATATTACACCCTATTAGCAAGTTTCCATCTCCCAAAACGCTCGCCTGTTTTATTCTGATGATTTTTGTTAGCTTTACATTAACACCCTCTCGTCCCTCACGCTCCGCTCCACCTGAGCTAGCTGCGGCCTTTTTTGTTACTTTGCTACTCGCCTTCATGGGTTTACTCCCCCTCAGTGGCGAAGGAAGTATTCAGAATCTTGAAAGCAGGAATGCCACCCTGTAAAATACTCCATTACAACTAAAAGCCCTGCACTGAAAATGTTACATAGGTAAACGTATCTGACGCCTTCACAATGCTTGTTTTGTCCAACCAATAGTACAAAATGATTAAACATAAATTTAAATAATTAAAAAGGAAAAGCAGCAAATCCTGGAACCATGAAATGTTTTTGCAGGAAAAATGACTGAAACGATTATCAAAATAGTTGCCGATTAATCTTCTGTCGATCGATGCATCGACTAATCGTTTCAGCTGTTCATTTTCATATGTTTTGTGTGTAAAAATCTTAATTTATAAAGTAACTAGTCACTAAAGCTGTCAGATAACTGGAATGGAAGTGGCTCTGACATAAAGCAGGGCTCCCTCCCTAAACTCCACGCTGCTGCTGCTGCTGCTGCCGTCCTGTCTGAACATCGTTCCATACCTCTACAGGCCGTCAGTCGCTATCCATACAAAATGTCCCCCACAATACCCAATCCTACAACTATTAAGTGACCGATGTCTGCGCATGCATCCATTTTTCATCAAAAAATAAGTCAAAAGCCGGCAGGGCAGCATACACCTCAAACCCTCCGCAATGATGACCACTTCCGCCTTCCAGGCGCCCTGCTCCACTGTTCATGGTTGCTGCCCCTTTAACCCTGAGCCTGTGACGTCAGTGCTGGATTGAAACAGAGGTGTGAGGAAAGAAAGCGACGAGTGATCACTCTGCCTCAAAATCCAGGCACCAGGAACACAACAGACACTGTCACACAACGTCCTCCCGTCAAAGCAGCTTCACCGTGAAAAGCAACAATACAAGTACGCTACCTGCAGTTTGGTGCCACATTACCAAACTGGTCTGCAACAGTTTGAAAAGACAAGACTGTTGTAGTGTATTCATTCATTTATATTTTCTATAAATTAATGACCAGCCTCATTTATTTATAAGTTAATACAACATTTAATTAATTCAATTTATTTTTCTGAATTTTAATTTTATATTCTTTAAAATCTCAGTAAATCAAGACATGCAAGTTCTAAGTGTCAAGTATTTTTGAAAATAAGAACAAAATATTATCTTGTTCTTAAAAAATATCAAAAAGTAGTTGTATTTTGTGTCTAAGTAAATGATCAGCCTACTTTTTCAACATTGGTTGATTTATATAACTTTTTGACTTAAAGCTGGATTGTGGAACTTGTGTCTCCCCCTTCTGGCAGTGAGAGTAATTACACAAACACTGTCGCCGCCTGCTGACGATGTTTGCCTGCAGTGAGCTCCAGGCTCGTGTTCAGAAATAGCTACAGAAAAACAGAGAAGTTTCCACAGTTCCGAGACAATAATCCATTATTTAGGCAGAGTAAATGTAATAGCTACACAGCCTACTCCAAATATTTTACCAGCCTGTCCAAGAGCAGTAACGTGACGTCTGTGTCTGCCCTCAGTCCGTCTCTCAGCTCTCCAACGAGGAAAAGCTAAAGCTACACCAACGGTTATCTGTGTTTGTCCTCGCAGCCTGTATATAAAGATGGCCGACACGTCTCCACTTCCTCCCACTGTACTAAATGAAGCCAAAATATCCGGCTTGCGCTGGTGACGTCATTTGGAGCCAGAGTCTGTGCAGTAGTGATCGGGGTTGGAGCCGCGGTATCGAGGTCCCGCCCACACACCCGGCCAAGTCAATCACGAGCCGGGCTCAGCTGTCAATCATGACGTGAGACCCTGTTTTTATAGCATCAAATAACTAATTAAAACCAGACTTATCTGAAAAATGAACAATTGAATAAACATCAGCGTGATAAGAACTACCTAAAATGACAGAAACCATCTTTGGGGAAAATGTATTTGACGTGTACTTTGAGTTTTTAGTTTGGCCCATGTCCCATCCGCTAACATGGAGGGGGCGGGTCTGATGATCTGAACGCCGAGTTTCGTTTTTATCTGGAGCATCAGAAGCTTTTCTTGGAGCTTCTTAGGTTTCACTCCCAGCTGCTGCAGGCCACTGCGTCGCTGCGGTCGCTCCAGAGCCGTGTAGAGAGAGAGTTGCGTCAGCTCCGTTCAATTTCAATTCAAGTGGCTTTATTGGTGTGACTGCATACAATACAACGTTGCCAAAGCATATTAACACAAACTATACAATTATAATAAACAAAATAAACAGTAAACAATGCTCAATAATTAACGTTCTCTCCAATGGACCTTTTTTTTTGACAGCAATGGCGGATCGCGGAGCTCTCTACATGGCTCTGGGTTGCTCCCCATTTCTCTCTGGCGAACCAATCGTTGCTGGTTGGTGTAAAACGCATCATTACCGGTGCGCCACAGACACCAGATTTAAAAACTCCGATATACTGTGAAATGCAGAGAGATTGACCTGGCGGTGATAGGGTTAACCAGCACTGTGTGAACTGTTTGGCAACAAGGGCTCGAATGTGACGGCCGTTCATTTCTATGTAAAAGTTCCGCACTCTAGCTTTAATTCAATTTAGTTTTATTTTTTACTTGTTATATTTCAAATTTCATACTTCATGATATTTCATATAAATGTATTATATTATTATATGTATATATATTGTTTCATATCTATTTAATGGGCAGATTTGAATCCCGGTTAAGACGGTATTTAACAAAGTGTGTTGTATTTACAGTATTTAACCTGGTGTCATGACAAATGGACTTTGTTTTCCCAAGATAACAAGACAGGCCTCCCTAACCTATGAGCTGGACAAAATGGCATCAGAAATGCAGCCTCGGCCCCTCTCGGCTTCCGTATACCGCTGAGCGACTCATCTTTCCTAATAGACGATCTCCGATAGAGTCTGTGTGTGTGTGTGTGTGTGTGTGTGTGTGTGTGTGTGTGTGTGTGTGTGTGATATCGCAGACGTCACAGCCTGCCGTTGGTCCAGTTCGGATCAGATGAGCCGTTGGTTCTCTCCGGAGATAAACTGAACCCAGCTTTAACCCGGGACACCCCCGCTCACAGTCTGAACTGGGACACTTTTTATTTTGACTTAACCCGAAATAGCCACCATCTCCAGCCGGGGCGGAGGGAGGGAGAGCCGCCGTTAACGTAACGTCCGTGACGTCGGTCCGCCCGGGCTGCGGCTGCGCTGGCTTTACTACCACGCCGTCTGACTGGGGGGGTCCTTATCGGTGTTTACTGACGGGACGATCGATCCGATCCGAGCCTAACTGTGGAATCGATCCGTGTGTGATGATGGAGAGGAAGAGGACGGACTGTCCCGCTCTGCCGCCCGGCTGGAAGAAAGAAGAAGTGATCAGGAAGTCCGGACTGAGCGCAGGAAAGAGCGACGTCTACTACTACAGGTACCCCGTCACACTCCCCGCTCCGGTCCCCGGTCCCCGGTCCCCTGTCCCCGGTCCCCGGTCCCCGGTCCCCGGTCCCCGCTCCCCGGTCCCCGGTCCCCGGTCCCTGGTCCCTGATCCCCGGTCCCTGCTCCCCGATCCCCGATCCTCGGTCCCCGGTCCCTGATCCCCGGTCCCCTGTCCCCGGTCCCTGCTCCCGCTCCCCGCTGCGCTCCCCGACAGTAACCCGGTGGTCAGCACCAGAGCAGGAAGCGTACGTGGGAGAAGTTCCAGTGTAGCAGCTACCTTCTGTAATGTAACAGGGGCTCGTGGCGGGTTTCCTAAAGACCCGCCTGATCTTCCAATAATGTTCCATAAATACTGAAGTAATATTCCTGGTTACTGACTGGGCCGTAGACCGGGTTTAAACCATGAAACTCAGGCATCATATCTGCACCCCCCCCTCCTCTTCTTCTTCCTCCTCTTCCTCTTAGGACAGGGACACAGCCTTGAAGAGCAGTACTGTAGATGTAGGCTAATGGAATTGTCCATTGTTTACCTGATGGACTCAGCGATGACATGGATGACCAGCAGCTTGGTCATTGCATTGATTGTATGTACTTTAAGGTTCCAGGCCTGGCTGGACCGGCAGCATCCAGGACTAAGGTCTGTTTAATTCTCCAGCCGACTGTGAGCGGCTCCTCCGTCAGAAAACCCAGAAGAGCGACCGGTGCTCTGTTTACAGTCAAACAAGCTGACAGCTTAAAAGAAGTAAGTCTGTGGTTGGCACTGTGAATGGCGTGCTCCGCCACTCCCTCCAGTATTACTGATGTACAGTAACGCGTTCCATAGTTGCTGCAAACTCGTGCGAATCCTCGGCACGATAACTTTAGTACGGCCGAAGTACCGACTTAATAGTTAACTCATTTCTGGTTTTTTGGTAATGCCTTTGCATTATTATGTGTTCCTTTTTTCTTCTCTTTGGAATAAATCTAATAATGTACACAGTTTCTCACATACGCCGAGGTAACACTAATGCAGTCCGACCCAGCACGCTGCTCCACCAAGGCCCTCATGTTCAGCTTTTGTTGGAACTGTTTTAGAGACTCGGTCGTTTTGAATTGAATTGTGTTATACTGACAGGCGTTTCTATTAATTTTCTTTAAAGCAGAAATATACAAATATAATGTATGAATAATGTAAGTAAGTTGCAGCGCCACCTCTGGGTGCTTCTCTGTGCACTTTTGCTGCACATTAAATTACATTACGCTTTGTCCAGAGCTGCCGCCTGACTGTTTCTCTGCCTCCAGAAGCTTCACATTTCAGTTCAGCTCTTCTCTAAAGCAGACCACAGTTCAGTCTGAAGGCTGAGCTTTTACAGTTTCCGGATTCTGTACCTTCACTAGCTGCCACGTTAGATCGCAGAGGAAATGATGTCACGCCTAGCGCAGGTCTGTGGTGAGGCTGTGACGCCGCAGAGCCGTCGGCTGTTCCGAGGCTGCGCTCACTTCCTGTTGATCAGCGGCGGCTCTAACAGATTAACAGCTCAGAGTCAGAAACCTCTGAGCTCCGTCACTTCCTGAACCTTTAACACGAAGGACACCAGCAGTTCAGAGCCGAGGCCCGGCTTTACTTTCAGTTTGCTTTGTGATGTGACTCATCAGTTCCAG